>JAECUM010039835.1:0-20897 GCA_016617855.1 Megalonaias nervosa | reverse complement strand
ACTATTTTATCAGAACTCAAATTATATAAAAAAAAAATTATTTAAAAAAAATTATGGTGTGCATAATACTGATAATCATAAAATAAATAAGTATTCTATAAATAATTAACATAATATATTCAGAATTAATTTAAAATGCACTTTCATTTTAAAGGAATTATTAAACTTATTTTTGTGATATTAGTTTATACTTTGACTAGTTAAGTTATTCAGTAAATTAGAATAATATAAAATAAAAATATTCTTAACTATTTGTAAACAGGGAACATAAAATTAAAAAAAAATTAGATTAATGAATGTCGTATAGTGTTTTGGAATTTAGACCTTTTGGATATACCGTATTAAGACGGTGAATTCAATAGGTTTCCTTTAGCAGACGTTCCATCTCAGAATCAGCTGTAAGAATAGGTTGAAAGGAGAAATCTTGCAAAGTATGGGAACTCTTGTTAAAATGTGCGGCAACATGAGATGAAAATGATTGATCGATATAATTTTTTTATGTCTGATCTATGTTGGTTCATACGTTTAGATATTTGTTGACTGGTTTGTCCAATATATTGGATGCCACATTTTTTGCATGTGATCAAATAAATAACATTTGATGTTGCACAATTAGTATCACAACGCATATTAAAAGTTTCTTTCGTATTATTACTACTGAAAGAAGCATTTTCATTAATAACATAAACAACACCAACACGTAGAATGTGTGACCGGTTTCGCTTTATCGCTTCATCAGACTGAATTCAAACTCAATTCAATATCATTGATTACGTCATTAAATATATTTTAAGTCCCATAGTTTCAGAATTGGAGCCGCCGCTGAGGCAGCTAGACAAGGTTTCAGTGACAACCAAATAAGGGATTAGGCTGCTGGAGATCAGATTCATTTAAGAAATACATTAGGTTAGGCAAAAGGGTCTCGGCTTTGTAATACTTCAGTCATATTTTTTTTTTAAGATCGCCATTCTACTGTGTGTGTTACTGTCTCTTTCAGGTCTCGTGGGTTTCGCAGACCTAGATCCCTGGTCATCAACCGTACTTGTTGGGATTGCATACACTCGACCTGGACTAATCTGTGTCTGCCTGCCGTTTCGACCGCTAAATGCGTATGAGGGTACTCTAACAGCTCCGGAAGACCAACAGCGCATTCATGAAGTACGCGAATCCTTTTTAAAGTTTTCTTCCCCATCCTTCAAACAGGCTGGATATATCGTAACTACCCGGGCATACGAGGGTGCTCTACTGTCCCACTGTCGGGGCAAACGAGGGTGCTCTACTGCCATGGCAATACAGTATTTCATCGGTTTAATATTGATCACCATTTAATTTTCTTTTCTTTGATGCTGGACATTTTTGTCTTTGCCCCACCCTCATTTTGTGGCTGCCAGAAATGCAGCAAGCTCTATTTGCTGTATTTCTGTTTATGGCGGTTGCAGCCTCAAAATATCTCTGTATTTTACCGTATGTCTCATTGTTCAGTTTGCTTGCATGTTTACTCTTTAGACTTTGCCTAAATAGTTATGTTATCCTGTATATACATATCAAATTTTTGGTTCAATACATTTGATTTATTTCAATACAAAGTCACGAAAGTGGCCAGCATCAAACACAACGTTCGTCTTTGTTTTAATTATGTACCCATATACTTTGACACTGTAACATTTGCACGACTGACCTAGCCAATTCTGTCTTTTCATTCTCTGTCTTCCTCTCGATTCTATTGATGTCGTAAAGAGTAGGATGGTGCATGCACATTTGATTTTACATTCTCATCAAACACGTTAGTAATGCAGAACCCTGTGTTTTCATTCACTTTCTTTCTGACAAAAACTTGCATCCCCCCTACATGCGTAAGAAAACATCACATAAAACTATTTACGCGCGCGTAAGGACATTTATGGGAGGTGTGATTGGGTCTACAATTACCCGCCAGATATTTCACGTAACGCGCTGTCAAGGGCCAATAAATTTAATGTTTTGTATCACGTGCTCTGCTCAACCAATCGCAATGATTTCGCACCGGATGCGCGCGGAGCGATTCTCTCTTCTAAGGACCTTGGCGTCAGTTGAACCAATTTCCTTCTTGGGTGTAGACGTGTTGGACATTAGTATTCACACTCACAAGCAATGGGTTGTGGATTTGACTCTGACCTAGACCGTCATCCATTGACACAGTTGTGTATATTCTGGCAAACAAGGCAATTTACTCCCAGTGCCGCAACACGAAGGGGTAATTAGCTTTTACAATTAAACACAATCAATACATCAAGTATTCACAACATTTTGGCTTTAGCAGAAAACTTGTTTTGTCATTATTATTACTGTTGAACAGGCATGAAATAAGCATGGGCATGCAAATGAATTTTTCGGTGGTGGTGGGGAAATAATAATGGGGAGTGGGCAAAACTAAAATTCAGGGGTTACACACACACACACACACACACACACACACACACACACACGCTGGTCATGGTAAAGCAGGATTTATTTGGGGGGGTAGAGGCGGGGCTATTATGGTTTGCAAACACCCTCCCACTAAAATCGCCCTCTCCTATTGATCGTTTTATGCTAGGTATATTTATGCCGAGGGGTAGGGGCTGGCAACCAATAATATAGCAAGATAAAGATGTATAAATATTTTACCCTCGCTAGCTCTCGCTTCTGTACAAGCTTCTCTCGGTCTACATGTTGTTAGCCCTACCATAACTATTGGTTTTTGTTGATCTGGTGTTCACGGACTCAGTTATCTGGCAAAAAAAAAAACCACGTTTGGTACTGCATTTGGCAGGAGTCGTCTGATGGTCTTAATACCAAGTGACTCTTTAATTTTATAGACGGTATCGAAATCGTCGTCTCTCAAATGGTCACACCAGACTATCTCGTCAGTCACTGGTCGGATAACGCACCGTACCTTCTACTGAATGCAACTAACGACGAAAGAAGAAATGCACAGTTCCCTACAGCACGTCATTTCTGCTTTGTCTTACGGAAATTGCTGAGCGCGAAATCGGCTAGGAGCGTTTTCTTTGTGCGATAAAAAGTAGATCTTTTGTGGTCATTATTTTCATTAATGATGAGGTATTTGACACAATACCTTTAAAAATCACATCTAGAAGATTACATTTATCATATGAAAGAAAGTTGTGTGAGTACACTAGTAGACCCTTAAAGGAGGAAAGAAAGTTATGAAACCACTGAAATCCGTTTAAAAGGTACTTTTTAACGAACGTGTTTCAGGCCCTTGATACTGATAGAATTCCTTCCAACCCATTTCCCAACCGGAAAGCTAAATTCAAATTCTAGAACCCTCAACTACATCTGAAAACCACCCGTTTGACATATTCTTCCACATATCACATCACTTAAAACAGCAGTTGGATGATATAATATTATGTAAGGGACACGACTCCTTCAGTATTATAAACAAAGAGTTAATTTCTCCCTTGATATATATATATATATATATATATATATATATATATATATATATATATATATATATATATATATATATATATATATGGAATTTTGCAACGCTCGCGCCCAGCAACTCCTCGTCTGTCACTCGCACAAATCATATACTGATGAGGGAAGTGGTATCAGGCGTTACACAACATAAAACAACAAATGTCAATTTTTAATGCGTAATTATTCATGAACTAAGCAAGCGTGCATGTAATATTGTTGCTGCATGACACATCCCAATTGTATAGTTAATATATTTGAAGATTACATTGGTATATCCAAATGGAGACAATGAATATAACAATAACAAATAAACCCTAAATGACATCATTCCTTCAATCACTTTGCTTTATTCTTTGGTTCACAAATACTCATGTGTCTCTTCACTTTGTTTTGGATGGTGTATGAGATTCGTAAAAAGTAAAATTTAATTCATCGAGCGAATTCGAGTTTTATAAAAATAATGGTAAATATCTGAAGGTTATTTTTAATTTTTATTACAGATGAGGAATTTCTATATGCATCTAATTCAAATTTATTCTCTTTTTAAATAACAACAGAAGTTCTACTGCTAGGCGCTTCTTGGACATGCTTTGCAAGGGCTTGCAATTATTATATTTTGCCGAGACTCGTCAATGCGACTCAGCTGATGCTCCATCAAGCAGTTCGGCCAACAATCCTTGTCTGTGAGCCTTCAGTACACATTGCACTGGTTCACAAGTCCTTTAATAGCTCGCCAAATCAATTTTGTTGTCCAAGTGGTTCAAACAGAAATTGTTAATGGAAGAAACAAAAATCAGCATCTTGTACAATATTACCCTTTTCGGTCACTAAATATGTCCGACCAACAGAAAAATCGAATGGAAAAATTATAATATTGATATATATGATTGGAAAGCGTCAATGTGCGTGGCTCCTCAAGGATAAAACAACTCGTTTTCGTCAGCAATGTGTTAATGAATATTGTTGGCTTCATGTCGATCGTGTACGACGTGTTGGTGGTCCTGTTCCCTGTGACCAATAGGGTGTTGGTGTGTTCGGAAAAATTCGTCTGTGTGCCGCGCTTGGTGGTGTCGCCCTCGATGTAAAAACTTGTATTACATCAATTAGCAAGAGAACGTGCGAGTGGCGCGAGTAATGAAAAGTCTTCACGTTATTCTCAAAAGACGCATTATTTGAGTTAGAGACTCTCTCTCTCTCTCTCTCTCTCTCTCTCTCTCTCTCTCTCTCTCTCTATATATATATATATATATATATATATATATATATATATATATATATATATATATATATATATGTGTGTGTGTGTGTGTGTGTGTGTGTGTGTGTGTGTGTTTAGTGGTGACGTTTACCAGGCCATACTGAATATTCTCAAACACACGGCCTAGCAGTTACGGGGGCGATTTTATAGCCTTATGGAGATTGTTATCGTAATGAGGAATTTCAAAATCTTCAATGATAACATCATGAGATAAATAATATCACCAGTAATTCGTTCACGAATGTATCTGTAGTTTCACAGTTTGTGCTGTAAAACAAAAAAACCAACTTGAGACCACATCCAAAGAGTCATCTGGAAGATATTCAACGATCCGACGTATAATATTCTCATGGAGATATCTGCAATTCCGCGTTCAGCACCGACAATGTTTCAGAGGATATGGTTGCGTGTTTTCCGACTAATTTTGTGGACGTGGCGAATGTTAACCATAATTTGAATCATACTGACATCCTATACACGAATTAACACGTATGTTTATCAATGGCCTCTACTGGCATTGAAATGAGATTAGCAATTGTGAGTTTAATAAAAACATTCATTCCTGAATAGTTTGGCCGTCATTTTAGCACTCCATGCGATTAAAAAAAATTCCAAAATTAAACGTTGATAGGCAAATTGTTCTTCTGTGTTTTATGCTTGACATTAATATATTACCGAGTTTAATCCTGACATAAAAGCAATCGTCACATACAAGCCACAAAATCATGTTTGTGTTCCTAAGCTCTCTCCAGATGCGATGTTTATGGAAATTGTAGATGCCAAAGATATCGGGCAGAGACTTATTGCTAAATTTACTATGGAGGCATCTGTGCATTGTAAACATCTAATTAACAAGCTCGTAATCGAACAAGGTGAACTTGATTTTCTCATCAAGGAGGCAATGCTAACGGGTACATTCATTTCACAAACAACTTTCAAGTTAACAGAAGATCTCAAACAATATATAATTTATTTTATAACGATAATGAATCTCTTCAATACAATCATTTCAAGGTCCTCGTCGTTTGCATACACAAGCATTGTTATGAATCATTAACAGATTTCAGGCCGCCGCGGTTAGAGTTGCCAAGGATTCATTTTACATTGATAGAAACATTTATACGCACTTGATAAGCTTCCTGTGCTAAAACTGGTTAAGCTCTGCTGTCTCTGAAACTTCCCAGCACATTCATGTGTGTATGCAACACCCCCTGACGAATTTGTTACATATGATTATTAAGCAAGAACAATTAAGATCCCCATAAGAATCTATTAAGTATCATGCTGTGCAAGAATATTTTCACAACGATAATTTAGCCAAAATGTCAAATGCAGCATCGGCAAACAATCAAATTGCACGTCAGAAACTCGTGTGTCTAAATGGCGGATGCTGTTCTGTTTAAACAACACGTGTCATTAATCCATTTAAAAATTTCACCGATACTGAGTTAACACCCGTGCAGACGCTAGCAAAAGATTTTTGAGGCACCAGAAGAGCTAAATTATAATCTTATCATAGTTTCTTTTGATGGTGGGGCTATACTAAATGGGATTCAGCACGCATTAGCAGAAATATATTCCTCGTGTTATAATAATGGACGAAACATGTCCTGTGCCAAAAGCTGGTGAATCTCGTCATGATTTGCCACCAAAAACGAACTGTATTCTTTAATTAAACTCGCATGGGGTTGAAGTTGTCATATTTCAGAACCAATCTGACCAGTTTAAAATCAAAGATTATGGAGTATCCAGTATGTTTATCCGAGATTATCTTAAGGGACGAGTAAAACGCACCAGTAATATAATGACGAAAGAACACAACGAGAACATAAAGAAGATCGTGACAAACGTATCGAGGGTGTTAAGAGTCCAGGGAAAAACTCTCCAAACTTAAAGAAGAATATGATGAAAATGTTAAAGTTATTTAATGGGTTGAGTAATCATTTCCGTGAGGACATTAAAATCATTGATGCCTTTTTTATTTGAAAACCCATGAATGTCCAGATGAAATTTGTAGATATCGCTTTAAAACTAACCGCGTTGGAAAACATTGATCTTAATTTATTACTAACCGAGACAGATATTACCAAGATCGGTATCAACTCGCTTACAACCCGACTTGGTTTTGTTCGTGACACGAAATCAATCAGTGAACAAATCACTAAGTTGCGTAAATCTCTTTACGGCGGCGAAACATTAGTTAGCTTACTTACGTATCGGAGTAAACCTAGTCAGTGAAATGATTGATAAACTAAAACTTCACTCTTAACAGCGACTCAAACGTGTGGTTTAATCTGGAGAAGACACATGGTTCAAAATCCTCCAACCTAACTGCATGTACCGCACCACCCATTTAATCAAATCAATTCATTTATGTAGGTCTTTGACAAATTTTTATTCAAACCTTTCTGACTAACAAGGCCAAGTTTTGCCTACTTGAAATTTAAAAAGTTCTGTTAAACATGATAAATTCTTGCCCCTGTTTGGAATCCAACCAAATTTGGTTAACAATCAGGAAGATATTTTGCTCGTACTAAATATAGTTCATTGACGTCTCCTTTATATATTTTCTTAACTTCCTATTTGATACGTGTAGTGATCACATACACATGATGTGACAAGGATATGTAGTATTAATCTAATCGATATGTTACGCGACTTCGATTTAATGGATATCTGTAGCCTTTATGTCAATGAATAATGAATGCTAATAAAAGTTGCCCGTTCGAACCTCGACACGGACCATTTATTTTTTGGCAACAGGGCGGGTTGGGATGTGTGATTCCTTTAAAACATGTCTGGCCCCAACATTTCCAACCCCCTCCCAATTCGACCAGCTCCCACAAAAAATTAAATGGTCGGTCCCCTTACATATGAGTATTGTCATTTTAAAATATTCTTATTAAAATAGACAAATAAATCATGTTAATTGTTTATCTACTTTCATAACGCTTTTGTGTTGCGCGTAATTTAGGATCACGCAAACTTCATCGCAATGTGAAGAACATATACTTTTAATTCTACTTGCCTTCACTAGACAATTAACACTGGTCTGCAAATTTTAGCAGCCGTCTGATTCAGAGATAAAATATGCTATTTATTATAGCTTTGGATGTGCTGAATTCAAATATGACACTTAAACCAACTGACTGGCTACTGTTTCCAAGATATTTACGTTTTTACATTTTACGTCTATGTATATTGTGTAGATAGTAGAGTTTTAATCACAAATTGTAAACCTAGGTCTTTTCATGTGTTTATGGTTGCTTTACTTGATAATATTTCACCTATCCTGTTTATGTAACACTTTAAGAAAAAACAGCAAAAAGGGTTATATAAATAAAATGTATTATGAAACAAAAGGCAAAAAAACTCGTATATAAAAACATAGTTTAGTCCTTATTCAGTGTCTACTCTGCACTTCTTGGCTTGTCTTTAGTATTCACTAAATGGAGCATATCTTGTCACTGTCCCGCAATAGTCTGCAAGCATTAATGGACTCCATTTGCCCTGATAGTGTTTCTCCATTGCTGCAATGTCCTGATGAAATCTTTAAAACTAGAGCCAATCAACAATTTTAAGCATCATTTTCGTTCTCAGTGACCCAGAATTAGTAAGGTTTGACTACATTTATTTCGGAAGCATTTTGGCTGTAGACCAGTGTACTTAAAAGTACTTAAACCGTAGGTTTTCCTTGGCTTACTGTTTCAGCACACATTTTAGAAAAGCAGTCAACTTCCATAACGGGTTATGATTTGTTATGTACTCCGACCTATTTTAGAACAAACTGAATAAGATAATTTATAATAACTGGGTAAATGTTGACTTTGAAAAGTGATGTTGAAGTTGCCAACTCAACTCTCTATACTTTCATACTGCAACAGTGTATAAAGCATAAAACAATAAGATGTGATATTGTTATGGTCCGTACCTAAACCAATAATATATTTGATGAATTAAATAATAATTCTTGGTGTAATCAGGCAATGCACACTTAAATAGGTTTAAGTCTTGCCTATGAATGGGCAGATATATGTATCGTTTCTCAGGATGTGCCGGCGGGTCCTGTGTCTTCAACAATGACATTGGTGTTACTGTGCTGTGTTAATCTTTTGACAGTCACATATCTTATACATAAGTTACTGTATTAAACTAAATAGTTTTGATATTATTACTGTTTTACTGACATTTTGATCATGATGTGCAACAAGTTAATATTTCTGCTTCATAACAATATGGTAATATCATTATCAACACTGTTCAGATGCTATCTGAAACGTTTGAATGTATTATATTTTGAACATCATTTGCAGTAGTCGACTGCAACTATTGCGGTATTATTTATTATATCCAAAGTTGGCACCCCAATATACTTGGTGTTCCATCTTCCCCGTGTAAGCAGAAAATTTTGTCATTTATAGCGCCGCTCACAGGAGACAGACCATGTTTACGAAACCCTTTGTATTCACATTGTAATGATTTGATCGCTATTTTAGCAGAAGATAAATAAGAAGCTATTGTTTTTGCTCAACCAATGCACTATTTAGAACAAGATAATCACATTCATTTAATTTTAGACTGTATTGAGGTGACATTATGGCTCTAATAAGTATGAACTGTGAAACCAACATACTTTGTAGACTCTAGTTGATTTTAAAGACTACACTGCTGCTTTATCTTCCTTGCCATTGTCCCTTGTAGTGCTGACAGTGATGTTGCTATATTAAGTATTACATTCAGCGCTAGACTAATTTTGGTCCTTTTGAAAAATGTCAGGAACGCAACAATATGCCTCCTGACTGTGCTGGCATATACAGTCTTTAAATTCAACAGATTTTTCAATTGCAGTAATAACTAATAGAAAACTACCATCAAGCGATGACATAACTAACTGAATTATCAATAATAGGCAGTGGTATAAAGTCTGGGTACATAAGCTTCTAAGACATTTAATGAATTTGATCTTAATGAAGAGGAAGAAGAGGAATATGTGTTTATGATGATGACTAAAATATTATTGGTCAGAAATTTCAACAAGGAATAGTACGTTAATACAACCCCTAAAGAAAAAGAAGCAGAGATCGACAAGCGCAAGACAAAATATTCATCTGAGTAAATATTAAGTTTCATATAGGTTCATATTATGTAATTTAAACTGTGTCTACCATCCGTACTTTCGAATAAAAGAGTGTATATTCAGGCAAGGCTACTCAATAACAGTTTTTCAAGCTCTACCTGTTCGCATTGGAATTTATTAATTTCGAATCCCTTTTCGGCGAGAACTTTTGAAAACATGACATGAAAATTTACTTCAGTTACTTGGTACGCGACAATATAGATAAATTCAGCAGGAAGAATCAAGCAAATATTTAGATCACATTCTATCAAAATGTCATGTTATTTTGAAGAAAGTATACTTAAAGCACTTCTACAAATCCTAAATTAATACCACGGCGCATCGCATAAGTTACGTATCATAGGCAAAACCTTGTAATGTTCAAATAGCACTGTCTTGTTAGTGTTTGCAATAAATCTGTGATTAGTGCGCATAGTAAGGGCTAACCACTCATCACAGACTCCTAACTCTTCAGTTTTATTAACAACACAACCTGTCTAGAAATATTTTAGGACTCGGGGTGTTAGTTAAACAGTGTTTGTCTCTTGTCGTATTCATCAAATCCACCCCACCGTCATGAAACGTTTCTCGAATCCAAATCTTATGGGACATAGTGTGACTAATTAAACTGTGCCAGTTTTTCATTATATATAAGCTTCCTAGTCTGGAAGATTATCTATTTCTTGAAATGTTGAGAAAGGTTTAAGACGTAGAACAAGCGGATCATTTTTGTGTGGAAATAAAACCCTATCGAACCCATACGCCGCGTGATATTGATACTAAATATGATTAGAGCCAATATGTTACGTGATGCTTACAAAAGCGTGTATAATTATCTTTTACACATTTACGCTTCTGTCCATGATCCTTTTGTACTAAAATAATTTCTAAACGACAATCTCTGGACGCGTCATTCCTTCAATGAATTTGAGATGATATACACATTGTGTGTGTGCGTATGTATGCGTGTATTATTTATCTTTCTGAAATAAGGGATATAAACTAAATTTTGAACAATTACAAAGACAGTTAAAGTGGCTTGCAAAACATGCATGCTCGAAAGTAGTTAGCGAGTATGTGTTTATCTGTCGATCTTAATTGCTTTATTTCTTGCATGATCAGATCCAAAATGTGGCAAACAGAACATATGATTTATTCCTGAAATTTAGGTCTGACAGAGTTATCTGATTGACTGAAATTTAAGGATGATGCGAAATTTGAAATAGGTGAGGTCCATAGTAGTTTAATTTTAAGGATAATGTTGGCAAAATTTAGGGCCAGATCTTAACTTGCTGACTAGACTATTACGATTTAGAGATGACTGGCGTACTTAAAAGAACCTGCATGCAGTCTGCAAGTATGTTTTTCTATTTATAAAACGCATCTGATATTAGGCACAGTAGCAAATTGCTGTGTTGAATACGGTTGGTCCAAATAATTCAGATGGCCCGAACTTTAGTTAAAAAATGGCAAGATGTTAATAATAACGTTTAACTGCGTGGACTCGAACTCAGAATCCGACAATTTTTTAATTACATGCCTTGAGATTTCGAGCTATCGAGAGTTTAGTGAATATAATTTATATTCTTAGTAATTTTTCCAGTACTCCAGCAAAAAGCATGTTGTCCATGCCGCCGTGCATCAGTATATCTGTATGTCTTTCTTTCTCATCCGACACTGCTTGAGGATTTTGGAAGAACTTTGAAAGACAGATTGTATGTTGCCTTAGATGCTCAGAAAGTTTCTTTTTTCTCAGCTCAATGTTTGGGAAAATGTCTTGAAACATTGTGGAAAAGAGATATTTTGATTCTTCAGGTTACCATTTTTTCTCTTAGACTGACAGGAGATATGAGTTTGGTGTATATGTCTAATCAGATTTTCTTATTTTCATCTAGTCCTTTTGTGTTAGAGATTTCCTGACAAATGTTCTACAGTTCTGAAGATTTTATTCAAACTGATTTGTGTTTGAAAAAGATCTTGAAATATAGCTGGTGTAGGGTAGCAATAAGATTTTACCGTTTTCTTCATATAGGAATGATTTGTGAGAAACTGTAAAAAGGGTGTATTTTAAGGAATTCTATTTTTGTCGCTTCGTCTCATGCATCTGTTGAACGATTGTATTTAGTCCTTGCAGGGCAAATATGCGGTTGTTGTAGATGCACAAATATGTGGTTATCGTAGATGCACAACAAGGTTTTATTTTCTCCTCTGGCCTATTGTTTTTGGACGTAAATTAAAATATTGACTAAAAAGGAGTATTTTGAGAATGGAGCTTGAGCTTTGTAATACAATGCTATGGATAATTTTAGTTGGGACTTTTTTAGTTGGGACCTGACCTTGTTCAAAATCAAGTTCATTTTCTATCTGACCTGAATTATTGGATTTGTTTATTCTGTAAATACCTAATGTATAGCTAATATTTTCTCTATGAGTATGGGTTTAATATTAGGATTATTATTAATAGAAGTAAACATATGTATTGATCTGAGCCAAGGACGTTGTGTTATCCCTGTTCTTTATTATAATTGTATTAACAGACCTTCTAATTATCACGACGAATTTATCATGTAAACATTTGGAACCCTCCAGACTGAAATTGTCCGTTAGGTAGTATTTGTCTTTAGAAAATGCTAGTTGTGACCTGAGCTCAAGTAGAGGACTTTATAATCCTGTTTCACTAGAAATGATTTATTCCTGCCGTAAGATCTAAGCAGACTAAATTGAATTATTGTTATGTCCAGTATTTCATTTTGGACTGGAAGTTATTTATTCATATTATTTAATTCAACTTATTCTTCTCTGGAAATACAAAGTGCTCAAAAATAACATTCTTGGAAATAGAGACTAGGAGTTATAGTGAAATTCAAATAAGGATATTCGCTTGGATCGTATTATTGTGATTCAAGAAAAGATTGTTGGCACATCACTACGACAAAGGTCATAACAGGCATATTGACACTTCCAGAGTTGTATTTATTTTGGGATACAACTAAAGTTTATTCAGAACATTAATCATTAGGAATTGAGTTAGAAATTCCAGGTTCATTTGGGATTTAATTCGCAACACCGTAAGATCTTTGTAGATTTTTCACTTTCACCTTGTACTCAAGGAAATAAATTGTTTGTTGAATTTTACAAACCTATTTGATTTTCGCTCTTTTCTGTTACTTTGTTCAAGGCCATAGAATCGTAATATGTAGATAACACAAAGACTAGATGGTCCTTTACAAAATTTATATTGCAACGTAAAGAATTAAGCGCTGCGAGACCTCCGAAGTCCTCGGTACAAATAAATTCATACGGCATGTGCCCCTATAAAGCAGAAAATAACAGTATCGACTATCCAGTCTCTTACCCTTCGTTTCAGAACTTATTCCCCAATATATGTAATCCAGAAATATAATTTAAAAAGAGGGGAATAAGTAA
Source organism: Megalonaias nervosa (assembly GCA_016617855.1). Lineage (NCBI taxonomy): Eukaryota > Metazoa > Mollusca > Bivalvia > Unionida > Unionidae > Megalonaias > Megalonaias nervosa. The sequence continues at coordinate 7,626 of JAECUM010039835.1, read as the reverse complement.
AAGCAAATTTATTTTCACTTAGTAACCCTCTTCCTGAAAAACTACATCAAAAGGTTGCTGGTGACACTGATAATGTTATCGGCCCTGTTCAATCTTATTTACGCAGCTATGCTTCTTATCAGTAATAATAAGGCAATACACGAGCCTATTAAAAATAATTCACTCTACCTGTAACTGAACCTGGAGATCAAGGAACGCCAATTGATCTGAGTAATATTCAACAGGAAATAACTTGATTGCGTTAGTAAAAATATCGCACTATTGAAGTTGTATTATTGCCAACAACAACCTACAACAGATAAGAATGTACCTCCTCTAACTGAGCGATCCAACGAATGAAATTCTTACTAACCCTGCGCTCATTTACAAAAAACATCTTTTTCCAAACCTAATATCGTAAAGACCACTCGTACAACATTATACACTAATTTATATATATACTACTACAACTTTTCTGCACTAGGAAGTGATCGATGCACAATTACTATGTATAAAAGAGACATTTTACGACTACTACAACTTTTCAGCACATTTGATGATCGATGCTACACTACAATTGAAGATATTAATGTTATTACATTATTTCTTCTGCAAGTACATTTGGTAATATTGTTACTTATATTTGCAGTTGTATCGATTTTGTTTGTAGTGCAGCTGATGAGAGTAGTTGTAGTAATAGTGATAGCATATTTGAGGCCTATATTTTAACCAAATTCAACATAAATACATAACTCAGTACATAGTTTTAAAAATATGGATTGTAGAGATTTGCTATACCACACATGAATATTGTAACTATACTTTGATTATTATAATTATTGTGATTATTGCCATATTCCTCGTTGCAGCATAGAAGACAGTGTTATTTTAAAAATATATCCATTAGTTTAAAAAAATGTAGAATGAAACACTATCATCCTCACCCAGTCACTAATGTTGTCAGGCTGAAGACGGGTTGACGCGTCCTTTTAAGCTACTATTACCACTGAACCATGACGATAGAGATGGTTGAACCTTACTCTCTAATCATGTTGGGACGTCGTATCAGCGATATTAGTGGATAGCTAGTCGCATCAATACAGTCAATTCTTCTTAATGTACATATAACTGCTACTTAGATGTACACCACGATATATACCATAGATGTTACCATGGTGATCATGAAAGGTAAGATACATATTTTGTACTGATTTTATAATAAAGATAGAATCAATGGAACCAATGCGTAACAATATGTTAAACCCACAATATATTTGATCTCCCTTGAACATTGCCCATGTTTATAGTGGACACTAGTCAATTATGGAAACCTACTATATTTTGGTTACATGTATATTGTTGTCACCTCTCTGGAAAGTGTTAAATTCAGCCAATGTAGCTTTAAGCTATTATTTACAATCTGTGACAAATTTTGAAATTATTTGGTTGTGTCCGGATTGTCGTTTCACTGACTGTCTACACGGTCTGACTGGTCAAGTTATTTTTTCCTCGACAATTTTCGAAGCAATCACATACGTCTCACATTTCTAGAAAGTGTCCTAGTACTATACCTTTCGGGATTTACTGGAACTGGAATTTGTCAACACAATTATTTATTTATTCATTGCGCATGTGTGAATCACACATTATATCAAACAGATACAGCAGTATTAAATTTCGATATGGTCCAGAAGTCTCAAAATTTATGCTACCATGTAGTAATTTGTTACTTGTTTATTAAATTTTCACTGTAGAAACAGTTTAACCTATGATGGATAAGTCGCATTTTTTTCCCACTGAGTCTGTAGATGGAACGACCCATTAGCTTTCGCCCCTACGGCAGAGGACTTTAACATATGATATATGAACGTTAGAACTTATTTTTCCTGCGTAATGGCGAATTACCCCATCTCGAAGTAAAAATGTGAGATAAAAAATAACGTGTTTTACGAGATATTTTGGTGGATTCATTCTTGCCATTCTCTATGTCAATATGCTTGAGGCATTTTGTATGCTTTCGAGTATGCTTATATTTAATATGTCATGGATTGTCTGTTTGTACTAAAATAATGTCAGTTATAGGAAATCAAGATTGAAACAAAAGTTAGATTATCCGATGTCACACATGCTGTTCCATCACCTAAAGTAATCAAGAATGAACGCTAGTTGCAGACGAAAAGTAGCATTGATCGTTTGTTGATTACAATTTTAATTACAATGACTCTGTACAGTACATGAATCAACAGGTATACTATCGAAGAAATCGAAGATATCGGTTTGCCCGATTTCAAATAACCTTTGTCATCACTTAATTTCAAATTAGTTCAGAACCATTGTTTGTTGTTGACGAAACAAGAGCATAGTTTTGTTTGAATATTACAAGTTTAGTTAAACTGACGTTATAAAGTACAAGTCGTCTATCTAAAGTACATGAATTCGTAGACTTACTATCGAGTAAATGATGTGAAATAACCTATTGTAAAGAAATATATACTTAGCATATTAGTGTACTTCGTCAGCTTAACATATGTTTGGGTGTCGGGTTGATTAGTAGATAGCTAGGAATTATTTATTCTCTGTTACTTATCTGAAGAAGGAAGTCTTCAGTATTTCTGCATGTTTGCTCTTTTCCTATTGGCCACTTAACTATTTGTAAAAGAAGCAATCATATCATTAGTAGGGAAAACTATCTGACCCGATATATAAGTGCACGCAAGGGACCTCTGAACCAAATTCTACATTTTTTTCTAGAAAGTAGGAACAAGTACAGATGTATATGAAATCTATATTAGTTTGGTTGGCAAGTTTGACCATTTGCTCAGGATCCCATTTTAGGGGAGCAATATTTTCATGGAAACCGACTGGTAATCCTAACGAGGTATGTGATGTCGTATTATGATGTTATTACAGAGACAAGAAAAAGCGTGTTATAATTTATGCGAGATCGGTAAGAATGTAATTTAACTTTAAATCAATTTTTTTTCAATACGCAAGACAATATATGTCAGTTTTCATAGTATTTAAATATAAAACTTGTCTCATTGTTCCAATTGTACATTTCTAAACATAAATTTCTAAATAGCTGCACGAAGAAATCAGACAATGTTTAAAAAGAAACGAGACGGAAACGAACCAATTCCTTGTGAATAAAATCCATACTTTTGTGAACTTACACGAATATTTAACCAATGTTGGCAACATGTATCCTCTGTTTTCATCCAATTTACACCTTTCGATAAGATCACGACGTCAAAAAATGGTAGCTAGGTGTATTGAGAAGGATTACATCAAGATTATACACAAATGTACCGATGTTAATGAAGCTATAATTTTATGTCTACTCGTGCTGCAAATTGACTTTTAATTCTATCCTGCCGTGCTTTGACGGTTTCTTGGAAAGTTGTTTTAATTTGAAAGGTCTGCATCTTGGGACGGTGCTTAATGTATATATTTAGGAAAGATTTTTGGTTTTAGAGTACAGCTAAAATATAGTATAAACAATATCAGTATTATCATATCATGTTTAGTTTTGTGTCAGAGCGTTATCTAAACCATGCCAAGGACAAGACAAATCAAATCGACAATTCCCTTTTATACATACGATTTGCTGATATAAATTAATCTTATTCTTCTTTTTGTTCAAAATAAAAACTATACGGTAAAATTTGTTTAGATATTCTGCTTGAGGCTTATGCTTGTGATATAGAGTTAAATTGATGCCACTTTTCTACTAATGTTTAACATCTCTATGATATTATTCTGACTTTTCTTTCCTCTTATTTGTTTGAGCAGTTCTTGTGCGTTTTCCATATCAATATAGAATCTGGCTAAAGCTTTTAGTTGATCTGACTTGTTAATCGAACTTTTCCAATGCACAGTAAAATAAATTAGAGCAGTCAAACAGGTAAGTGCAATGCGACCATGAGTCTAATAATCAAATTATTTGATTATTCGCGTCAGTAAGATGGTTACATATGCAAGAGTGATCGACCACATTGAAATCTGTATTGTTTCTCAAATATCCCTAGAAATACATTTTAACCGTTCAGAAAGTCCAGAGAATTACTTTTACAGTGTACGTATTTGCTATTGTCAGATTGAGATTTTGTACAGAATGAGCTGGAGACGATCTGGAGGTCACAACTGTAACGAAACTACGATTTCATCTGGTACTGTCCTTGTAGAGGGATATTTGAGCTGCTTCAAAAATTGTTATGGAACAATCGGAGGCCTCAACTATTCTTGTACAGACTTCAGTCAAACAGAGGACTGGACTACCGGAAGAGGAAGTATCACATATACATTTCCGTCAAACAACACATACTTTGAGTTCGGGTAATTTTATGTTGCTAATTTTCTCTACAATTGATAACATAACTAGTAGCGGTTTTATGTTGCTAATTTTCTCTACAATTGATAACATAACTAGTAGCGGGGTTTTTTTTAAAAGAAGAAACTATTTGTTTCGTACATATCGGAAATATTTTGTACACTAATAGTTAAATATTTCCCATTCGAAAACAGACTGTGCAATTCCTAAAAATATTATCTATAAAATCGGAAAAGGTTTCGGATTGTCACTACTTAATTATTCTAACGCAAAATATATCAATCAGATAACACAAGAAAGCAATAAATACAATATGTCTCTTTTTCAGACTAAAAATACAACTGTTATGGTCGAATTTCCATTAGATAAAATAATTTCTGTTTGATTTGTGATGTGATTAACAGAAAATAGCACCATAGCTGATTTCGTTTATCCCAGATTCACAGGAGGAGCTTGGATATCACTGATCGGTGTTGGAGAAAATAGCTGGGAACAGAGAGTAAAGGCAAATTTGTCACGTCGTTCCGATAGTGGGCGAGTCAATTCTGCACCTCAGATTGACATTTCTCCTATTGTAAGGCTGACCCATGGATGCCATCATACAATTGGGATACCGGGTATCTCCCCTCTCTATCTCTTTCTCTCTCTATCTCTCTCTCCGTTCAAATTATTGACAGGTGACATGCTCCATGGCGTCTGTTACCTGTACTCTGTTACAGCTGCGTTATTTATGTATACTTTTAATGTAAACTCGAGTTTCTTCTTCCAGAGTAAAACAAAGCAACATGTTTAGTAACACATTACTATTTGTATCTTCTTATGACGCTTTAGGAACCAAACGGTTGTGGGGTTTCATGTAGGTAGACAAACATCACTCTCAATGAGTGTGCGAGTATATATAATGTATTCTTGATGACAGTTTCAGATCCAGACGGTGATGAGGTTCGATGTAGGTGGGCAAACAGCACGCTGAATGAATGTGCCAGTATATGTAATGCATTCTTCGGAGCTGTATTAGATGAGGTATTTGAATTTAATGAATGCTACGATTAGTCATGATAAATAAAAATGTATCAGTTGGCATTGCTTCGTATTCCGTATCATTGCAGAATAGGGACATCAGCAGAATTCAATCACATGAAAATGGAGGCCAGTCACAACGAGGTATTATATATGATCTATTCTACAAACATGTATATGCTGATGATCATCTTTGCAAACTTGTATAATGTTTACTCGGAGCGGCAAAATATATCATTCTGATACATCCTAAAGTGTATATTTTTATTTATTTATTCATTCATTTATTTCTTTATTTATTGTTTAGACGCATGCGACGGAAGCTGATTAATTTAAACATTTTTTGCAAAGGTCTATCTATAATCTACATTTTCGTCATAATAACAATTTTTAAGTAAGGCATATTGGTTAGCTGCATATTTTCACTCATTACGTTGGCTTCTTTAATGCAGTTTAAGTATTCATTCCATGGCAATGTCGCTTATATGATACAAGAGGGAATATTTATATCGTAATCAGTGGCATGGTACCGTCATCATCTTATTACATTTCATCATTATTATTACATTCAATAATCCATTTCATATTTGTTCTTATATTTTACAAATTTAATACAGTTATAGATAGTATAAATGCTGTACGTCAAGGTGTCGAAATTCAGTCAGTACCTATCTGTTTTTGGCAGAATTTTGTAAAATTGTTGCAATATTTTCTCGTGTGATCAAAAGTGCACCGCAAGTTATACTGACGATATATTTTACAAAGTAATATCTTAAAAGTCATTAAAAGTTCACTGCTTTTCTCACCAAAACCAGTCTCATTAGGAATTATTTCATCTGTAATATATCTATTAGATGCAGTGAGCAATTAAAAATAACTCGTCTTCCGTAATGTCAGTTTGGTACCTTTTGGCACTAAAAAAGTTTAAATTGTTGGAGTCCGATAAACAATGTACATATACATTCGACGAATCGTATAAATCTCATTCATTTGTTTAACATCTAGAATACATGCACGGTGACATATGACGCCGTACGTAGCAGCGGTTACTACGGAGTTGCAATACAGGTGGAAGATTTTACAGCAGGATCAAAAATACCATTAAGTAGTGTACCGATCCAGTTCCTTATATACGTTTACAACAGTACATCTGGATGTAACAGTGTCCCAGAATTTCTTCCTCCAACAAGACCTGATCGAGATACGGCAGTTGTGAACCCAGGCGGTAGTTTTACCGATCGAATAGTTGCAAGAAGCAGAATTCCAAATACAGAGTAAGTTTTATTTCCAGAACGTAACCAAGATGCATCCGCATAAAAGTTTGACAGACTATTTTTTCGCTTTTTCAATTACTAAAACATATATAATGCAACGCATTTTTAAATAATTTAAAATATATCAATGCTACAGAGAAAATAAACTTTAAAAAAAAAATGGAATTAAATCACCAGCACGTAAATTGATATCGTACTCGTACTCACATGGTACATATTTCTTTATTAGAATAGAAATGAATTCCTTCTCATGAAAGATTGATTCTTTAAATCGAACTCATTGGAAGGCATGAATGCCTATCATTGGAAAAATAATATCTATCCTTCAGTTATCATAGAATACTATAAGTAGTTCTTGTATTTGATTCTTCAGCATAAAGGAGATAACTACTTTATCTCCGTCTGGACTCTCAAAGTCCACCCTGACGCCTCATCCCTCAGTAACCGGAGCGTGGTACGTAGATGTGACCTGGAAACCTCCACTGAAGTTCGCAAACCAGACTTACGTCTTCTGTTTCTCGGCCACTGATAAATCGGGGTAAGGTGATAATGAATAAAAATTAACATCATACTCATGTATTTCCTATCAAACAAACTTTTATCAACTTCCTGATAAAGTGACGTTCCTATGAACATTGAGATAAAATAGTTCATGGTTCTAATGCAACAGAAGACCAACAATCAATTATTAATTTCCATCAATTGAGGAAACATGAATAACAATTTGCTTAGCGGTAATTGCATTGAATTCCGATTATTAAAATGATCACTTCTTATTGCTCACGGCTGCACACTGTTAGATTCCGACTTACGCTTGAGTACAAGTAATAATGATAAATCTTAAAAAAATGTTTGTTCATGTCATGGCCTATTCATCTTCGTTTCCTTATAAACTATGTTACGATCCTAAAAGATTCAGATTATTATTATTATTATTATTATTATTATTATTATTATTATTATTATTATCAACTTCAACAGCTTAACGAATCAACAGAGATGCGTGAATATTTTCGTCAAAGG
>JAECUM010039834.1:0-29303 GCA_016617855.1 Megalonaias nervosa | reverse complement strand
AGAAAATATAAACGACAAAAAAAAAAAAAAGAGTACGAGTAAAAGTTGTTCAACAAAGAGGACTATTTCGAGGATTTAAGAATAAGCCAGATTTTAAAGAAAGAATACAACGCTGATGAAAAACTTAAAACGTTAACGGAGAGAGCGGGAAAAAATCAGAAATATATCAACGAAGCAGTGCCAGAAAATGAAGATTACAGAAAAAGTATTAGAAAATTCCGACACAATATTATCGCCGATCTTTACATTAAAGCCATTAATCAAATAGAGCAAAGCAGATACACTCATCACATTATTGTTTTAAGCACAAAAGCAAAAGAAGTAGATGAAAACCGACTAATAACCAAGCCACTTGTGGCGCATATAGATGACCCTACTGCCAGACAAGCCGAACTAGATCGGTTAATTGATAATCCACTTGAAATCAGAGAAAGGTTACAGCCACTTGTGACGGTGAGTCAAGAAACAACATTTGATCCAACTGTAACAAGGGATATTAGCCATCAGGCGGTTGCATCAGATATTGAGCGAGAAAGAAATGATATTCTAAGGCGAGCGCAAGTTGGAATAAAAGATTATGACTACGATAATCTTCTGAAAGAACACAGAATTAACGTTGATAATATTGAAAATTGGGAAGAAGACAGATACGATGAACTAACTGAAAAGCTAGAGTATATTATAAACACCGGTGATGGGGCTTACAATAGAATGAACGCAGTTACGAAAGTTGAAGATCTTTATAAATATGAAAGCGGCCTCAGAAATGGCGTTATTGCGAGCATTCTAAAGGCCGCAGTATTACCATTTAAAACTAAACGTAGTTAAGAATACAGCCTTAAGGAATGGCTTGATTACTATAATAAATTTCGCCTTAATAAAAGTTGGAACTCGAGGAAGAGTATTTACATCAACAGCTGATATGATCGGCAGATTAATGCTGTTGATATCATCGAAAGAAGCTGGAAATGTTGGTGTTGAAATTGACAATGAAGTAGTTAATATACTTGATCATCCAAGATGGAAAGAATTACTAACATCGGATTAATACGAAATTTTACACCACGATAAAATTGTGGGCGATATAATTATATAATCTAATAAATAAAAATGTCAACAACATTATTACTCGACTCTAGCACCGCTGTAAAAGATTGCGCAAATTTTTCAGTGAATTATATTCCGCCAATACTACTGGATTCTGAGAAAAAATATGAAATTGGACTAATTTCCTGCACGGCGTGGCATTCTATGGCTAACGTAAAAACTAATGTTAATGATGAATTTACATTTCAACCGAAATTGTCGTGGTGGATAAGATTTACAATTCCACAAGGCGCTTATAATATCACTGATCTAAATAAGACAATAAAAGAGGTTATTGCAAAAAACAATGCAGACGCTGACAACTTTGAGCTGACACCAAGTTATAACACGTTACGCGCTAAAATAACATTAAAGAATAATATGATGATCGATTTTGGATCGCCAAGAAGCATTGCGTCACTGCTTGGATTTTATCATCGACGGTACCGATCAAATACAGAACAAACTGTAACATATGACGGTGATCTGCCAGTAAATATAACTGATTAACAAATTGCTCTATTGCAACTGGATCTTACTCAGCTAAAGGCAGTAAAGGACGAACAATATACAGTTTTTCGGCGGACTTTCCGCTGGGTTCACTTATGCAAATTAATCCACGGCAGGTTATTTATTATCCGCTAAATGTTGAAGATCAAATAACAGAAATAAAAATGCAATTGACGGATCAGTCTGGACGACAACTTGATCTTAACAACGGAGTTGTTACTTATTACCTACACTTGCGCGTTGCGTGATTTTTTACAACCTCGTTGTATAACATGAGACAAAGAAAAAAAAAGTTTACAGAAGAAAAATAGTTGGAGGATTTTTAGGAAATATATTTACTAAAATTATTGAAAGTGCTCCTGGAATAGCGCATAAAGTTGCGCCAATTGCACTGGACGCATCAAAAGCCTTTGCGACCGGAGCTGCATCCGCCGCTGGAACTGCGGTGGAACAAAAAGTAGCTGATAAAATAAAAGACAACAGGCCAGAAATAAATTAAGTTATATCAGAAATCGAACCAACGGAAGAAACTAAACGTGCAATGATAAGGACAACAAAAGAACTTTTATCGCCAAGAGGAGAGCAAATTATACAAAACTACTATTTAAGGCAACAGCGCCAAATTTTATATAATCTAATAAATAAAAAATGTCTGTTAAAAATTACCTCGACTTAGCGGAGACCTATGACGTAGATGATACAGTAAAAGAATTTGAGTATGTTGAATATCTCGACGAAAATTCCAATGAGCCTAATATGGCTGGCATTAGAACATTTCATACACGCGACGAGGATGTATTTATTTTGCCTCATAAAGAAATGTTGGAAGTTCGTGGTCGGATTATGGCAGTAGCTAATCCACCTGCTGCAATTGCAGCTGGAGCAGAAATAGCTCTCATAAACAACGGTTGGAGCTTATTTAAAAGTGCCAGGTATCAGCTAGCAAATCAAACAATGGAAGATATTTCAAGTCACCTACAAGTTGTAAGTACAATACTAAGTATTATTTCGTTTAGGGACGATTACTCTAACTTAATGCAACAAACATGGTGTGGTTTAACGATACTGGAACTGGTGCAGCAGTGCCAGGTGAATTTATTTCAATTAACGTAAGAAATGTACATTACAATGATGGTTATGCTAGGAGAAAGGTACTTGCAGCAGGATCACGTCAAATTACAATGATGCTGCCATTCAGTACAATATTTGGATTTTGTTGAGATCATAATAAAGTGTTTCGTGGAGTTAAACTCACAGTTACTTTACATCGGGCAGAACAAAATGATCGTTTACTTCGAGCTGGCCGTGATGATATACAATTTATTATAAACAAACTTGCTTTATCGATGCCACGAATAGCACTATCAATCACAAAAGCAGTAGAATTAAATGATATCCTTCAACAATATACAAAGATAATTTATTTTCAGCAACATAAAATATATCACACTGCAGTTCCAAATACTACAGACTGCACATGGCGCATCACAACAACATCAAGCGAATAATTACAACAATTATTTGTATTTCAACGACAAGCGCGACGCTGTAACCTGCAACAAAATAACGCAATTTTCGATAACGCTGATGTTAGGAGAATATATGTCAGGATGAACTACAAGCAGTATCCGGAACGAGCGATAGAATGCAATTTCACTGATGATGCTAATACAAATTTTCCTCGACCGTACATGTTTCTTATGGACGCAGTGCAGAAATATCAGGACGTTGGAGGTGAATCTCAAATATCAGTAGAGGAATTTCGTATACTTTATCCGATATTTTCTTTTGATGTTAGTAACCTCAACGAGCGAGGCGTTGATTCGACAGCTGATATTGAAATTACCTGGACATTAGGTATGGTTCCAGATGCGTTGTACGTATATCCGCTGGTGATCAGCGAAATCTTTATAACAATTGACTCTGTCGGAGGTAAAATGACAGTCCATGTTTGATATAACTCTCTTGATATACGACAAAATACATCGAAAAAGAAATATATTTGACTGACGGTGTAGTTAAAAAATTAGCGGTTGCTATTGCTAAGGATAGGCCGGTATCACTATAAATTGATTCATCGACAACGGGCGGTATTTTAACAAAATTAATGCTAACTAAAGCACAGATAAATAAATACGATCGCGGTAAACCATTTGCTTTAAATCGAAGCTCGTCGCAAATAAATGCAGTGAGAGGCGGTTTCTTTGGGCCGGCAATAGCCACAATAGCCAAAACGTTAATACCTAATTTTTTTTCCCGTACTTGGTGCATTAGGATGAGCAGCCGCATCTGGCGCAGTATCTGGCGCAACAAAAAAGGTTGTCTCTGGAGACGGTATAAAGACAATTGTTGTGTAAAACTTTAATATCATGCCACAAGGAAAGACAGCAAAAAGAAAGACAACAAAAAAAAAAGACACGATTGCGAAAAACAAACAAAAAGGCCGATTTATAGAACCATTACTGGCGGGAGTAGCGGGAAGTATGTTGCCCAGTCTGCTGGGAATAGGTCGAGGACTAACATTACCAGGAACACACCCGTGTTAAGTAACTTCGATATACTTGATAAGTTAAAAAAGAATTTAAAAAATTCTACGGAGTTTATTCCAAAGATGAACTTGACAAAACACCAGCTGGTCGTTCGTGTGTAATAAATATACAAGGTGTTAGTGACGGATCTGGCACAACCAGGGTAGCAGTTTACAACAACAACTATTTTGTTTCATTTGGAATTCCTCCCAGAGATGTAGCAAAAAATATATATAAAACAAAAATGCAAAATAATAAATTATTCAGCCAGTTGGAATATCTGCTTGTGGATGCTATTGTATAATGTTTATAAAACAAATTTCCCAGCCTAAATTTAATTTTTTGAAATTTATTTTACAGATTGGCAAACAACCATCTCACGTTAATGATGAGATTGCAATTAATTTTATCTAAACCAAGGAATATGTCAACATATTATCTAAAATGCAAAAGTAAAACAGAAAATAAGATCAAACAACAGAAAAAGCAAAGAACATCAGGTTAATGTTAAAAAGTATTTGTGCAATCTGTAGAAAAAGAACAAATGTGGTTTTTAAAGAAATTATCCGGAGCTGGAATGCTCGACAAGGTTATTTCAGTAGATGATTCATGCATAATGATATGTGAGTGTGATTGTGATAAAGATCTCTGTCTGGAGCAAAATAAAATTGTTACATACTGTCAGAAATGCAACAACAGAGAAATAAGTGGAACAGGTATAGATCTACGTAAATTAATTGGCAACTTCCCGAAACCAGAAGGAGGTTGGACATTACTAGGTCATACATACACTGGACCATATAATCCGCTAGATAAACAACTAGATGAAAATAATAATCTGCTGCCCGGACAAGAGCCTTACAATCAAGTTGATGCAATAGCAATTCGTCACGATATCTGCTATCGCGACAACGAGCAAGATAAACACGGCTGCTATAAAGTAATGGTAGATGAACTACGCGACATGAAACCAAAAGGAATCAGAGAACGATTTGATAGAAGGCTGGTGCAGGGATTTATTGGGGCAAAATAAAAACTCAGCCTCGGAGCAATGGAATCGCTGGTATCAGAACTACACAACCCTTTAAAAAACGTTTCCGCGACGTAAAGTTGTCGCAAATGCCGTTGACGATATCTGGGCGATAGATTTGGTTGATGTGTCAAATAGTCCTCAGTTTAACGCTTGCGCTGATGGAGCTCCAAAGAAATATCTTTTAACGTTGTAGTTGTTTTTACTAAATACGCGTTTACTGTACCCGTTTCAGATAAAACAGGAACATCGATAACTGATGCACTAACACAAATAACAGCAAGTACAAAATCTGCACCGATCATGGAGCGGACCTTTTAAATAAAAGATTTGAGCAGTAATTGGAGCAAAATAACATCAAAAGGTATGTTACTGGAAATGAAGGTAAGAGCGTTATCGTTGAACGATTTAATTGTACACTAAACGATCTGATACATAAACTTTTGACAGCTAAAAATACAAATAAAAATATTGACGGTCTACAGCAGATTGTTGATAAATATAATAACACGAAGCACAGATCAATAAAAATGTCACCAAATGATGCAATTAAAAATTCGATTCTTGCAAATGAAAACATGTACAGCAGAGATAAATTTAAAGATGGTGATACAGTTATAATTTTTCTGACCAGAAAAACATTTGGAAAAGGATTTGCTCCAAACTGGAGCGAAGAAGTATTTGTTGTTGAGAAAGTTTTACTGACAATACCTGTAACATACGCACTGAAGGATTTAATGGGTGAGCCTATAACTGGCAGTTTTTTACGAGCAGGAACTGCAGAAAACAGAGCAAGATATATTTGTTATTGAAATAGTTATCAGGAAAAACGGCAATACAAGTTAAGTTAAATGGACAGGATACAGCGATAAATTTGACAGCTGGGTTCCAACTAAATCTATATCGAAATAATAATATTGTTATAAATTTGCCAGCATTTTAGCAGTACAGATTTACATTTAACCGGCCTACACAACGACATTAAATGTAAGTTTCTTGCATTATCGACCGGCATTGATTCAATATTTTAACAAAATTAAAATTGTATTTTATGCTCCTTTGTTAGGAAGCAATTTTCACATTAAGAAAAAGTTTTATAAGTTGCCAAAATATTTGTTGCTCGGCAAGAGTAAAATCAAATTTGATTATTTTTTGGCGATATGATACTTAACATTATATCGTCCAGTTGTCGGTCTGCTGTAATTTTTTTTTTTTTTATCAACCACGTCCACGATCTCGTCTTGTTCATCGTCATCGTTAAATAAAATCTCATCTTCTGTACAACCAACCGACTCACTTTCTATTGTATCTCCTCCGCGATTATCGTCCGTGATTGTATCACAGGCGTAAATATCAGCAATTCCTTTCATTAAATTCATATTAGAATATGTTTCTTTAATCTAATTTAAATGACCAACGAGAAAAAGTATCATCAGAAAGTTAATATATTAAATTACCAGGAACAAGCCGAGGCAGTGCGAAGGTATCTGTCAGAACTGTTTTGCTATGATGACGTTATTGTGAAGGAAGGTGAATCTGATAAAATTCTTCTCACAACAGCAGAAAAATATAAACTTAATGTAAGGACATTTATGACACTGAAATTTGATAAAGATGATGTTTTGAAGTTTGTTCACAATTGTCTTACCAAAACAAAGTTAGAATCGTCGTATTTGAAAATAAATCTGTTAAATGTTGATACTGACGTTGCTGCATTTTTTGATTGCGAATGAATTTTAAAATATTTTACTGCAGCTGCTATTGATTTCTTTTTTTTTTTTCTTCATTAGTTTTAAGATTTCTTGAGATTATTGGTCTTTTGGGATTTTAAAAATTACAACTACCACCTATTCCATATTTTGTGTTTTCTTTTGTTGTAACTAGATCTAAATTTTCCAGACGATTGTCGGTTTTAATTATGTTGATGTGATCAATAACCAAATCATTTGGAATAGCGCCGTGCAAAGTTTCATAAATAAATCTGTTCGAACTATAATGAACAAAATCTGTTTTAACACCACGAATAATCACAATAAAATAACCAGCGTTATTCAAATTTCCAACAACTTTTTTTGTTTGTCTATTTCGTGTAATCACTCAACCATTAGCCGCATATAAATCAAACACGGGATGATGTTGAAATTCATCTTGCAATGCTAAATTTTCAATATTATCATCGTCGAACGAACTATTTACTATATGAACTCTTTGTCCGTCTCAACAAAATTTGTTTCATCTTCTGCATCCAATTGTAACGCGAGAACGTGCAGTCCATAAAAGTATCAAGTTAATAGTGCAGTATCATGTTATTTTATCGACGCTACATGCACTACCTGATAATGTAGGCTTCACCAACGAGATTGCCGAACCATATTTAACGGCTAAATCACGAAAAATATTAGCTGGAACAAATATTTCATCAGTCGCTGATGAAAGACATCAAGAAATAAATAAATGAATGGAGGAATTTACTGTATCAGGATCAGGTTGGAAATTTGAA
The DNA here is from genome assembly GCA_016617855.1 of Megalonaias nervosa. Classification (NCBI taxonomy): domain Eukaryota; kingdom Metazoa; phylum Mollusca; class Bivalvia; order Unionida; family Unionidae; genus Megalonaias; species Megalonaias nervosa. The sequence goes on along the minus strand of JAECUM010039834.1, from coordinate 21,649 downwards.
ATGATAAAGGAAGTTTTATTTCACACAATGAAATATAACGTACTTCGTGGTAGTGATTAAGTTGATCCCCCTCAAACAATTAAACACAAAACGAATGTTGCATAAATGTCAAAAAAACCATGATAACGAATGTAACAGTTGAGCAATTTTGTCTGCTAGACATCCTCAAAGTTGTAACTCTGACAGCGATGAAAAATATTTGCCGTACAAAGATGCGCTAAATTGTAATGGGATATCTTTTCCAGAGGCAGAGAATCAGATCCCAAGGTTTCAAAAACAAAACGATATTTCAGTAAATGTTTTCGGACTAGATGAAAAAGAAAATGTTTACCCGAGATATATTTCAGCACTTGCTGCACAAAATACAATAAATATATTTATTTATAGAGGACATTACAGCTGGATAAAAAAAAAACTTTAACGGCCTAGTTGGCAGACAATATAATAAAAATAAAAATAAGAAATGCTTTTGCTACCGTTGTTTACAAGGTTTTTTTAAAGATAAAAATCAGCAAGACCATCTTAAATACTGTGTTAATGTTTAAAAAAATAACAATGCAAGGAGAAAAAGAAAAAGTATTCAAATTTAAGAATTATAATCCTAAATTAAATATTCCGTTTGTTATTTATGCTGATTTCTAGTGTCTACTTGTTCCTGTGGAAAGCGCAGAAAATGATCCAAATAAATCAAGCACCAGAAAAATACAACAACATGTTCCCTGTGGAGCAGCTTATAAAGTAGTTTGTTGCGCTAACGATAATTTTTAAAGTTCAATAAAATTGTACAGATGTAAATGTCCTGCCGTGTGGTTACTAAAATATTTAATAGACCATGTACATAAAATTTTCAACAGATTATCTAAAACAACCCCAACAAAAATAACTTCCAAACAACAACTTGATTTTGACGAAGCAGTTAATTGTCATATCTGCGTGAAACCTCTAGGCGATGATAAAGTGCGCGATCACTGCCATCTAACCGGCCAATATCGCGGAGCAGCACATAATAATTGTAATTTGAAATTTCATGAGCCAGAATTTATTCCGGTCGTTATATATAATTTTTGTGGTTATGATAGTCATATCATGGTCGAAGCATTTGGCGATGAGGAAATTCAATCTAAACTAAAATTAAACAATATAATAAAATGTATTCCAAACAATTTTGAAAAGTATATGTCAGTTACGTTTGGCAAATTACGTTACATCTACAGTTTGCAATTTATGGCAGCACCATTAGACGAGCTTGTAAACGTTTGTAGCAGTTTCAATAATTTAAAAAGTTGCATTGGTGGAGACTACGTCTCTCTGACAAAAAACAAAATGTGTCTTTCCGTATGAGTATCTCGATGACTGGAGCAGATTTGATGAAACGTCTCTTCCTAACAAAAATAAATTTTTACTCGCAGCTAAAAAAAAATGAAAATATTACAGATGACGAGTACAAATATGGACAGGAAATTTGGAATAAATTTGGCTAAGACTGATTTTAAGAAACACTTTTGCAAGCTAATGAACAATTCTGTGTTTGGTAAAACGATGGAGAATATTAGAAAGGGAGTCAATATTGAAATTGTAAAAGACATAAATGGCAGACATAAATTAGTCAACGATGACGGTTTTGTCAGTATGAAAATATTTAATGAAAATCTTGCTGCAATACACCGACGAAAAACAAATTTAAAGAAAAATAAATCGATTTATGTTGGTGCAGCTGTACTTGATATATCAAAACGGCTAATGTTCGACTTTCACTATAATGTTACCAAAAAGCAGTGGCAAAAATCGGAGTTGCTGATACGGATTCGCTTGTTTATAATATTAATTATGAGGATGTTTGTCAAGATATTTATGACAATAAAAATTTATTTGATTTATCAGATTATCCAAAACATTGCGGATTTCATGATGATGCAAAGAAATAGGTTATTGGCAAAATGAAAGATGAATTTATTTGTGCCAGTTAGAGAATTTTGTGGACTAAGAAGTACAATGTACGTCGTAATTTTAGATGGCAATAAACTGACTAAAAAAGCAAAAGGTATTCCTCGTAGATATGTAAAAAGGTGTATGAAATTTGATGATTTTAAAGCAGTGCTAAACACCTGCACTAATTATATTAAAACAAAAATGTTGTCAGAATAAATCATCACAAACTTGAAACATGTACTTTTATAAAACGTGGAATACGTAATTTTGATGATGAAAAATATTGTGTTGATGGCGTAAACACATTAGCTATTGGACACTATGGAAATTAATTTTGTGTAACTTTATAAATAATGTTCGAAAATTTAACATTAGCCAATGGAGTTAGTAGAAAAATCAAAACAAAACAAAATAATGGTTAATGCCCAGCAATTATCAGTTGAATTTAATGATGACATTTCAGGTATTTGTTTTAGCAAATTTGATAGAATAAAGCTCACACTTATCAAATGAGATAACAGAAAATATTTTGATTATCTTGAAAATTTGAGAGATTAGCTTATGCTGAGATACGATAATCTTCATGATCCGATCATTCAAGAATAATACACAAAACTAAATATTGACCTAAGCGGGTCGAAGGTTTTTGCAAAAGATGGTAAATATATTCTCACAAGGATAGCAATGAAAGAGTTATTTGAATGTCATCGAAAAGTAAGCGGAAAAATTAAATTTTGTTTGTATAAACACGATAATGAATTATTTCTTATATGTATTGTTGATAAATTAATAGTAGGTGAGGAAATGTTTTAAAGGGAGATAACTCTGTCTGCCTTCCTTGTATTTGAATGGAGATATCCCTGTCTTCGAGCTAAGAGTAATCAAGTAGTTATCTTGCTTGTTATTGCGTAATGTTACATAGCAATAATTTCGACATCGATAGTAGAACCCTCAAAATGAATAAATAATTCTTCGATCGTCTGTGAGGAAAGTATACACTCATTATATAATTATAGATCTAGGAATGGACAAATAAATATTCCGCCATATAGGCCGGGGGAGGGTGTGTGATATTACGACATTAATTTTCGAGAAACGGGTCATTATTTATCGTTTCATATTCGTGCAGACTGCAGGCAAAAATAACCCTGTCTAAGAGCTATAGAGGAATTTAAGCCGTTATATCGATTCACGCACCATCATCACATATCTGCACATATGTTCTCTGGCAAGAGACTCCAATGTATTTTTTGATCAGGGCAGAAATTTATAAGATCGTAAATTTCGCGATTTGTTCAGATTCTTAATATAATATTTTTATTCTGATAAATGTATACTAATCACATGCAGGAACTTCCCGTTAGATAGCTTTCTAATAATTTGTGAAGCGTTTATTTGTAAGTAAGAGTCCGTAGCGCAAGCGTAGAGTGTTGAATTCTCGTACTCGAGGTCTTGAATTCTCTGCCGTGACTGATACATTGTCGATGGTGGGCGTTATAATGCCAGATTTTTCTAATAATAAGTGGGGGGCTCCACCCCAAGCAATTTCATGTACACTTCCTCACCACGTCAAACACGTGGTAGGTGTGTTTTTCACTCACCCTGGGGTTTGATATTGTGGGAGTGTACATGAAATTAAAAAATCTAGACAACTCTCTGAATTTCTAAAATTTTGTTTCGCACATTTAGGACTCATGGTATTAATTCAGTTCCCATAGTAAACCTATGCAAACACCATGATATTAAAAATTCAATAACTTAAATTTTTTGAGTGCTCATGATCAGATCTATTTATTAATATAGATGAAACCTGGATGTCAGCTTCTGTGTAGAGGAAAGGATATGAGCCGCGGCATTTTCTGGACCTGCATGTATTTGAAACATGTGTTTTCAAGTCTGCACCAAAGAGTCAGGTGCTAATTTTAGTAATGAGTTTTCCAAACTCAAGACTTAAAGGACTGAAATTCCATCAATAAAACAATCTCTCCATTTTTTTTTTTCACTTACACCTAGGATAAGCTCTCAAAAGATTCTTTTTCTTAAAACATAACCTACATTATTAACCAATCCTGGTCAGCCAAACCCGTATATACTCTATTTAAAGTTCACCCATTTCCAGGCTGGTTCCCATTTTTTTCACATCATTAGTGCCGTGTGCCCATTAGGAATTCGCCGGGGAGTGTGTCTATTAAAGTTCGAACCCCTCAAAAATAAACAGTAGGTTGATGTGAGCTCCTTGACCTTGTGACCTCACTGAAGGATACCACACACAAGGACATTCAGGAAGAATGTCGCCAAAAGAAAAATTCTCATGAGGTTCCTTTGGGCCATAAGAGAGGCCTTAACAAACAACGAGTGCCCCATAACCGCCATAATAAACGCATCAATCGAAGGACTCTAAGGACCTCATGGTAAAGGATTTACTGGCAATGAAGGGACCCCCTAGAATGGTGACCGATCATCATCACTACTGTATATTTTTTGATTATTTTTATTTTAAATGACGGTTATAGTAGTAAGAGTAAATGAGTTTCTAACTCAGAGACCCCCTTACCCCGACAAAACATATTTTGTCAGAAATATGCTAGAAAGCCTTATCATGTGAAAGTCATTATTTTGAGCTGATAAAATGTCAACCTAGAAGAGTTTTTGAGGGGGAACGGGGTATCTGAGATAGCAACCTAATTTACTATTACTACTTCGTGTTCCCATAGTTTAGCTGAGTCACAATAATGACTCATACATGCAACAAAACCGAAACCCTTCGATGCAATAGGCTGTTTACATATACAGGTCATGTAGTAATGGGAGACACGTGTCGTCACAAAATTTGTCATTCTGGAAGAGCAATATAAGGAAGAAACAATATCTTATAACTTAAAAATGTGTGCACTCGGTTGAATCAATCTCAATTATTTAAAAATCGCACGGTCGATGAGCTCAAATATGGTTAGGATCATGAGACAGTACAGTACAATAAAGTCCAATTACATTAGGATACCATGACACAAATAAGAAACAAAAACAAACAAAATGCATAAATAAATTATACATTCGAAATACAAACTACTAGGATGCGTTGGCATTTTGCATTTCACTTGCTTGCATTTTTTACTATCGTTGATATGAAACTGGTAGCAGCATACCATTTAAAAGTTCAATTAACAATCAGTCGTTATTTCATCAATGTATTTAGATGGTGCTCCATACGATATGTTAACCGCTTGCATCATTTGAGTGTGCGAAGTCACGTACTGGAAGAAACTCGGCAAAATATATACAAATCGTGCTTAATCTAGATATATATCCAAGATGTTATTAAATTACTAATACACTGTAAATTTGTTGGAATTATTTTAAATTGCAGCTGTTTACAATCATAATTCATTGATGTAATTAAGCTTGATGGATGGGCAATATCTTTGTATTAAAGCAAATTTCGTATAATCGCACTGACTGGATATCCTATAAATGAATTTTTATAGATTATTATAGTCAAAATGGTACTGCTGGAGTATTTTATAGATGATCCCGTTATTCATCGATCATGACCCAAAACTTAAAAAAGTTTGTGTTTCCTATACGACTCTAGAAAACAATCAACAAAAATTATTGTATGTAACTATTTTATTTTAATTTATTTAATTTACTTCCTTCCAAAGAAAAAAGAGGCACGATGTTGATATCTCTATGCAGATACAGTGCGTTAATTGTTTTTTTTAAGAAAATTGAATTATTCTGCCCTTAATCAGCCATATTAACATATCTTGTATTGGGAATATATTACAAATAGCAAATATTCAAGTAATTTTTAAACAGGATTACTTTTGGTGTCATATTTCTATAAACGGAATGTGATGCATTATGCGGTGAACACAACACAGGCAAACTTAATTCTATATTTATCATATGATTAATGTAATCATGAGTCAAAAGTTATTGTGTCATTTCAATCACGCGTGTCAGCCATGTCAGACATCACGTGATACGAGGAGTTGTTCAAGGCAGGCTTAAGTTTGTTTAGTTCGACATCGAAGTTAAATACATGTGTCACTGGCCAGGTAAGTCATATCTTAATAACAAATGTAGACCATTTGTATATTCATCTTAATTCTCATGTTCATTAAGACACATTTAGAAAGACAATATTGATTAAAATGACCCTGCTAGGTCAGTGCACTTTCTAAGGAATTTTACTTCCTCATTCAGAGGGCTTATATATCAGACATAGTATTTTCTGTTTCAAAAATAAATACAGGAGGACGAATTTAATAGCGAGAGTATGTATAAGTTGTACCTAAAATTAGGTATTCTTTATTTGCAGCTGACGTGCAAAACAGACAATATGCAACATGATATTTCCATAGATCCGTCATACGGAAATGTAAAAACATGTACATTCCCCCCTTTGAATGTGTACTTGTTACACAATCTCTCTCTCTCTCTCTCTCTCTCTCTCTCTCTCTCTCTCTCTCTCTCTCTCTCTCTCTCTCTCTCTCTCTCTCTCTCTCTCTCTCTCTCTCTCTCTCTCTCTCTCTCTCTTGGATTGCCATGTATACAGAATATAGGACTCGGTTCCATATATACAGACTGATAGAAAAGACTTACAAACATGCATTTAATGTCTAACACAGTCACAGGGCAGACCATGTAAGAGATTGTTAAATCGATTGATTTAAATTTGCGGATAAAGACAGGTCGCGGGTCGTTGGTTTCACTATCTCATCAAAGAAAACAAATGTACGTGGTTATATATATATATATATATTCAATTCCATCTTTAATGAAGAAATAAAGATGGAATTGAAAAATCTAAAATATTTAGTTCTTGCGCCTACCCAAAAACCTGTTATCGGCAATTCAAGTCCCAAGTTTGGACGTCGGTCTCTAGGATATTTGTCCCACTGACATTCAAGTTTTTTAATACTTCTTTCAGCAGTGCGAACATTATTTTTATCTCGGAGTCTCTATGCTTGTGTAATACAATACATTATACTTCAACCATGTGTTTAAAGTTCTGTGATATGAATTATTAATCGAGAATGATGCGGGTTCAAATCGTACATTTATGCTACAATAATAAAGGTTTCTTAATACAGCTGAGCCAGTAGTAATAGTAAATAAGGTTTCTATCTCCGAGACCCCCTTCCCCCTTCAACCCTTCTATGTTAACATTTTGTCAGCAGCCTCTCCTAGCTCAAAATAATGACTTTCACATAATAAAGCTTTTTCTAGTATATTTCTGACAAAATATTTTTGTCGGGGCAAGGGGATCTCGGAGATAGAAACAACTCATTTACTGTTACTACTATAACCGTCATGCTGAATTTAAATCATTTAAAATAAAAACAAATAAAAAACACAGTAGCGATGATGATCGGTCACTATATTTCATGATAATCTTTTTCATACCTGCTGACTCTCATTGGCAGAATATCTGTTAACATAATGTCAATAATACGAAACTAGCGTATTAAATCGTCCGTATCATATTTTAGGCCTCGCAAATAAGATCGTATCTGATCAAGTAATTTTTTTTAAAGTGATACCTGCTATTTTACAAGCATTTTTTTTATTTTTGGTCTCAAGTCGAGGCTCAATTTTCTTACACGCTGTTTCAAGAGAAACTCTAACACCTGATATTATTAACAAAAACGGGTTTAATGATGCTCCGCTTGAGATTGTACCAGAGCTGGTCATCAGCAATGGTAAATATGATATTACTCGAAGTATTCTAATGTAATACTTATAACATTGTTTTACACACCAGAGGTTTTTATGATAAAATGTTTCATATTGCATTAGTGCTTCAACATCTTGCTTTGGAATTTCTTCTGAAATATGATTGAAATCGACGTTCTGTTTTTTTTGTTTTTTTTCATTTTAAAATATTTGCTCACAATTTTTACATGATAGTAAAAGTTCTAACACCAACAATTGAATCAAGAAATTCACGAAACTTATTATTGTTAGGATCAGCAATAAAATCTCTATATTTGTCATAAACATCTGAGGAAGTATCTCTATATCGCTCATCCGTCAAAACCAAATTTTTCTTTAACCAACCGTAGGAGTCAAAAGTGTTTTCTTCCTCACCTTCATACAAGTCTGTTTAATTTACCAAATTACCGTATTCTCTTTCTGTTTCATCAATAAACACTAGTACCAAACTTATTTGATCCAACGTAAACTTTTTGAGAACAAGATGTTGTCTGATAATTGCGTATGAGACCACAACATTTATTCGCATTGATTTTTGAAGTCTGTCTCGTTAAATTGTGAGAAGACCAATAATATAAGCTACTTTTAACGTTAATTTCTCATATGGTTTCGTGAGTATTTTCTCAATTTCATTGTAATAATTTCGTAATGACAATTGTTTAGAGAGTTGGAGCGATGGAAGTGGAACATCGTCTTCTTCACTTATGTCGTAATAAAAATCAATCTTTTCTTCTAACTTTGTTTGCTTGACTTCTTCAAAAAACTTGTCTCAGTCATCATCGCTGAAGTAATCAGTTTCCTTTTCAAAATTGTTTATTATCTCTAGAGACTTTTTAACAATAATCGGATCGAATTCTGATTTTTTACGTATCATTGGTAAAATTGCGTTTGAGTACACTGTAATAATTAACTCCGTATCCCTTTGAAAAACTATTGTATAACTCCTTGTTTCTTTTATTTTAGTTTTCGCTAGTTTATCAACACGAATATGATTCTCGTTTTGTCGTCTTTCTTCCAGTGTTCTTGTACCAGAAGCTCGTGCTTTTAACAGATTTGATTCAATTATTGTATCAATATTTTCCTTGTCAAGCTCAAGCAATTTTGGTTTAAGCAGGGTTTCAACTTGTTTTTGCTCTTCTAGACAATCATCAGGGTGACAATATCTGCTTATAATATCAAAGTTTTCTATTGCTTCTATTAATTGTGGTCCTCGCATATACATAACTCGAATACAATTATTCATATCTTCTGGCAACTGAGTGCTAAATGATTCAATGACAAGACGTTTCATAAGTATAATTTTATTCACCGCTAGTGTTTCGTCGCTACCATCAATGTTTTTAAATCACGCATATAGCTGTTAAAAATAGCATCATACAAATTCTCTTGCAACGGTTATAATTGGTGGTTATGACATTATTATACAATGTTAGATTACATTTGATCATCGAGTGTGTATATTTGAAATGCTGTCAGTCCTGGAAACAGATGTTTAGCAGCTACAACGTAAACTCGACAATATAAGTACTTTTTAACGGTATTTGCAGTCGGAATCGTAAAATATTGTGTTGTTGAAATATACGTATTCTCTGTGCTATATAATATTGCCCAGTTGATATCATCGTCTGATCCTTTCAATCGCCAATTATAGAGTTTAATCGACTGCGCAAATGAAATTACTAAATAGCGACTGCAATGGGATCTTTAATTTTGATCTAGAAGTTTTCAACTTCTCCGTTAGTCGTCCATTTTTGTCTATCAGAGAAAGCGTAATGAGGGTAATTTTCAGGATAGTGTGTTGATGCGCTCACCTCAAACCCAACTCGGTTATTAGTTGCCTTAAAAAGTGTTGGAATATACCCAACATTGTTTTTGTTTCGTTTTACAGCACTAGATAGACTATTAACGTACGTCTCATTTGTTAGATCATTAGGGTTAACTGGAACAGAAGTCGTCGTTATTTTATTGTTTCTATTTGTTATGTTACCCGACACTGGTCCACCGGATTGTCTTAAATAGGAGGAGAGTGCTCCTCTTAACTAATAACATCATTATCATCAGCTGGTGGTAAATTTATTGGTAATCCAGTTATTCTTCAGTTATTGCTCATTACATTGGACCTGTCATTATGTAGCCGGTCTTATTAATCTTGTTATCGTCAACAGATTTTAGTTGCGTATAATTTGCAGCTTGTGTATTGTCAGCATTTGCTGGTGGATACGCAGTTTCCAACCCAATACATTTTTTACTCGACATATTAATATTGCCTGTAACTGTTCCACCTGGTTTATCAAGCTTGTTATTATCCACATACTTCAACTGTAAATAACCTACCGCTTGTGTTTGATTTAAGTTGTATTATTTTTTTGCCTGACATATCTAAGTTACCGCTTATAGTTCCTCCGCTCAATGATAGTGTGTTATTGTTGACTGTTTTTAGTTGTACATAACTAACAGCTTGTGTATCAACAACATTTATTGGCGGATAATTTGTTTTTAAACCTAGTCCTCGTTGATTTGACATCAACAAATTCCCTATCATATTATTGCCAGTTTTTGTCAAGTAGCCTGATAAATCAATGTTGCCGTTTGTTATTGTTGTACTTACAGCCGACGAATCTCCCAATGTTATCCCAAATTTTGTATAATAGCTCATTATTTGTTTATTGTCTGACAATTTTATAGAAACTTAGTTTATAACAATAGCAAAGCTATCGTCGATATTAAATTTTGACACAGAACGGCTGGTGCAAAATAAACACAACAACGAACTTCCAGATTGTTATTATCTCGTTGTTGGGAGAACTGGATCGGGGAAAACAAATTTGCTGATGAATTTACTGCTGGGAGATAATTTTAACTACGACAGAGTTTATATTTACACAATTAATCCACGACAAGATAAATACGAATTATTGAGCGAATACAGTAACAAACGTCGGGATGATCGTGAGGCTGGTGAAGATTTTTTTATTATTAGACCAGCAGAGGAACTTAATCCAGTTCATCAACTTGACTCAGATGAGCATAAAATTGTTGTTTTAAATGATATTCCACGTAACAATGAAGAGATGAATAAAATAAGATCTTATTTTTCACTGTTACGTAATAAGAAATGTTACTCTGTCTATCTCGCTCAGGGATTTTACAACGTCGATAAAATTATTAGACGAAATACTGGTTGCTTTATATTATTTGCCGGATTCGACAACGTTGACGTCAGAAATATTGCAAATGAGCAATGTGGCGACGTAACAAGAGATAAACTTATTGAACTGTATCATAAGGCAACAAAAGATATATATAATTTCTTTTTATTCGATAAATTTGTACGTGATCCAAAACAAATATTTCGCTGTTGTATTGAAAAGTATCTAGAGTAAAGTTTTATCAAACTGTAATTGAATAATATGGATAAACAAGCAAATTACAGGAAATATATAGAAGATCTAAAAATAAATGCTCAGTCTCATGCAGAATTTAGGAAAAAAGTTAAAGAAGCACGACGTGGACAAGTAGTTGCCGCAGAGGAATCATCTAGAATTTTAAAACCAGTTACTGAGGTTTTACTTGGAAAACAACCTGAAACTTCACCGCCATCAGAAGAGAAACTTAAAAAATTAGAGGAAAAAGGTTTACTTCGATTAATTAAAGAACAAGTAGAAACCGTTATTGCAACATCTGATGAAGAAAAAAAGAAGAAGGTTGGCTGAGGCACAAACAGATTATATTAGTAATCCTCACAGAAGACAAACTGAGATAGATCGGTTGATTCGTGATCCGTTAGAGCTCGAACGAAGTTTATCGCAGAGGGTGGCAGTTGGGCCCACGGGAAGAAGGTTGGATGAGATGATGGAGGATATAAGAAACAACAACAAGAAACGAAAAGTAAAGCTGATAAATCTTTATGGGAGATGTATGAGGAAGATGAAGCTAAAGAAGAAGCTTTCAGAAAAGAGCATGGATTGGATGTTCAGTACAGAGAAAGATTCAAATATGCTCTAGAAAATATAAAAAACAAAATAAAAGATTATGAGTATAAGTCGTTCAAGAAAGAACACAGTTTCAAAGATTCAAGAGTATACAAGATCTTAAAGAAAGGATGCAATGCTAATGAAAAAAATTAAAGAGTTAGCGGAGATAGCAAAATAAAATAAGACATATATCAACGAAGAAGTGCCAGAAAATGAAAATAACCACGAAAGTATTAGCAAATACCTACACAGTATTGCCGCCGATCTTTACATCATAGCCATTTATCAAATAAATCAAAACAAGTACGATAATCGCTTTAGTGTTTTGAGCACCGAAGCAAAAGAAATAGATGAAAACCGACTACTGGCCATGCTACTTTTGGCGCATATAGATGACTCTACTGCCAGACGAGCTGAACTAGATCGGTTAATTGATAATCCATATGAAATCAGAGAAAGGTTACAGCCAGCTGTGACGGAGAGTCAACACGATCCAGTTATGGCAAGTAAAATAACATTTGAGCCAACTGTAACAGGGGACATTTGTCTGCAAGTGGTTGTATCAGATATTGAACAACGCAGGAAATTTATACTAGAGCGAGCGCAAGCTAAAATAACATATCAGGAATAAGATAATTTTTTAGTAAATAATAATATTAACGTAGATAATATTGAAAATTGGGAAAAAGACAGGTACGATGTTATGTTAGGAGAAAGGCACTTGCATCAGGATCACATCAAATTACAATAATGCCGCCATTCAGTACAATATTTGGATTTTCTCACGATTATAATAAAGTGTTTCGTGGAGTTAAACACACACTTATTTTAGATCGGGCAGAATAAAATGATTCTTTACTTCGAGCTGGCGGTGTTGATGTACAATTTATTATAAACAAACTTGCCTTCCGGATGCCACGAATGACACCGTCATTCACAAAAGCAGTAGAATTAAATGATATGCATCAAAAATATACAAAGAGCATTTATTTTCAGCAAAATAAAATATAACACACTGCAGTTCCAAATACTACCGACTACACATGGCGCCTCACAAAAACGTTAAGTGAACAACTACCACAACAATTATTTGTTGTGTTTCAGTGACAACAGCGACGCGGTAACCAGCAACAAAATAACGCAATATTTAATAACGTTAATGTTAGGAGAATATACGCCAGAATAAACTCCAAGCAGTATCCGGAACGAGCGATAGAATGCAATTTCGCTTATGACGCTAATAAAAATCTTACTAGACCGCACATGTATCTTATGGACGCAGTGCAGAAATATCAGGACGTTGGAGATGGATCTCAAATATCAGTAGAGGAATTTCGTATACTTTATCCGATATTTTCTGTTGATGTTAGTAAACGAAGCGAGCGAGGCGTTGATTCGACAACTGATATTGAAATTGCCTGGACATTAAGTACGCCTCCAGGTGCGTTGTACGTATATCCGCTGGTGATCAGCGACAGATTTATAACAACTGACTCTGTCGGAGGTAAAATGACAGTCCAAGTTTCAACAAACTTGGGGAGTAATATAACTCTCTCGTGATATATGACAAAATACATCGAAAAAAAACATATTTGACTGACGGTCAAGTTAAAAAAAAATAGCGGCTGCTATTGCTAAGCATAGGCCGGTATCACTAAAAATAATTCATCGACAACGGGCGGTATTTTTACAAAATTAATGCTAACTAAAACAAAGATAAATAAATTCGATCGTGGTAAACCATTTGATTTAGATCTAAGCTCGTCACAAACAAATGCGGTGGGAGGCGGTTTTCTTGGTCCAGCAATAGCCACAATAGCCAAAACGTTAATACCTAAACTTTTGCCCGTACTTGGTACATTAGGATTAGCAGCAGCATCTGGCGCATTATCTGGCGCAACAAAAAAGGCTGAATCTGGAGACGGCATAAAGAAAACATTTGTCTAACACTTTAATATAATGTCCCGACAAAAGACAGCAAAAAGAAAGACAACAGCGAAAAAAATACACGATCGCGAAAAACAAAAAGAGGTGGATTTATAGGACCATTACTGGCGGGAGTAGCGGGATGTCTGTTGCACAGTCTGTTGGGAATATGTCGAGGACTAACACTACCAGGAACACGCCCGCGTTAAGTAACTTCGATATACTTGATAAGCTAAAAAAAAATATACGGAGTTTATTCCAAAGACGAACTTGACAATACACCTGCTGGTGGTTTGTGTGTGTTAAATATACGAGATTTTAACGACGGATCTGGCACACACTGGGTAGCAGTTTACAATAACAACTATTTTGATTCATTTGGAATTCCTCCCAGTGATGTAGTAAAAAAGGGTATCAACAAACAATATAAAATAATAAACTATTCTTCCAATCAGATTCAGCCAGTTGGAACATCAGCTTGTGGATACTATTGTATAATGTTAATAAAACAAATGTCCCAGCCTATATTCAATGTTTTTAAATTTATTTTACAGTTTGACAATCAACTTTCTCACGTTAATGTTGAGATTGCAATTAATTTTATCTAAACTAAGATAAATTAAGACAACATATTTTCTCAAATGCAAAACTAAAACAGAAAATAAAGATGAAACAACCCAACCCAACCCCCAACCCCCAAAGAACAACAGGACAATGCCGAAAAGTATTTGCGCAATCTTTGGAAAAAGGAAAAGTACGTTTTTAAAGAAATTATCCAGAGCTGGAATGTGCGACATGGTTATTTTATTAGCTGATTAATGAATAATGATATGCGAGTGTAATTGTGATAGAGATCTCTGTCTGGAGGAAAATAAAATTGTCACGTACTATCAGGAATGCAGCAACAGAGAAATAATTGGAACTGGTATAGATATACATAAATTAATTGTCAAGTTATCAAAACCAAAAGGAGATTTGACATTATCAGGATATAAATATACTGGACCATATAATCCGCTAGATAAACAACTAAATGACAATGATAATCCGCTGCAATAGCAATGCGTCACAATATCTGTTATCGTGAAAACGAACAAGATAAACACGGCTGCGATAAAGTAATGCTAGATGAACTACGCGACATGAAACCAAAGGGAATCAGAGAACCGCTTGATAGAAGGCTTGTGCAGCGATTTATTGGAGCAAAATATAAACTCGGACTCGGAGCAAAGGAATCGCTGGAATCAGAGCTACACAAACCTAAAAAAATAAGTTTCCGCTACGTAAAGTTGTCGCAGATGCCATTCACGATATCTGGGTGATAGATTTAGTTTATATATATATATTAGTGTACCTGTTTCAGATAAAACAGGAACGTCGATAACTGATGCACTAAAAGATATAATAACAAGTACAGAAAGAAAACCAAACAGAATCTGGACCGATCATGGAGCGGAGTGTTTTAGTAAGATATCTGAGCAATATTTGGAGCAAAATTACATCAAAAAATATGTTAATGGAAATGAAGGTAAGAGCATCATCGTCAAGCGATTTAATCGTACACTAACCGAGTTGATACATAAACATATGACAGATAAAACTACAAATAAATATATTGACTATCTACAGCAGATTGTTGATAAATATAATAACATGAAGCACAGAATAATAAAATGTCACCAAATGAAGCAATTAAAAATCCGATTCTTGCAGATGAAAACATATACAGCAGAGATCAATTTTAACTTGGTCATAAATTTAGAATTTCTCTGACGAAAAAATCATTTGAAAAAGGTTTTACTCCAAACTGGAGCGAAGAAGTATTTGTTGTTGATAAAGTTTTACTGACAATACCTGTAACATACTAACTAAAAGATTTAATGGGTGAGCCTATAACTGATAGTTTTTACGAGCAGAAATTGAAGAACACTAAGCAAGATATATTTCTTATTGAAAAAGTTATCAGGAAAAAATTCAATAAAAGTTAAGTTAAAAGAAGAGGATACAGCGATAAATTTGACAGATGGGTTCCAACTAAATCTATATTGAAATAATATTATTATAAATTTGTTCATATTTTAGCAGTACAGATTAACATTTAACCGGTCTACACAGCGATATTAAATGTAATTTTCTTGCATTATCGACTGGCATTAAATTAAATATTTTTAAAAACAATAAAATTGTATTTTATGCTCCTTTGCTGGCCAGCAATTTTCAGATTAAGAAACGGTTTTAAAAGTTGCCAAAACATTTGTTGCTCGGCAACAGTAAAATTAAATTTTATTATTTTTGGGCGATATGATACTTAAGATTATATCGTCCAGTTGTCGGTCTGTTGTCGACAACAAACTTGCTGTTCTATAGGAATCATTACGTTTGGATAAAAATGCTTTAACGGTCTGGTTGGCAGACAATGTAATAAAAATAAAAATAAGAACTATTTCTGCTACCGTTGTTTACAAGGTTGTTCTAATGATGAAAAACTGCAAGAGCATCTTAAATACTGTGTTAATGTTCAAAGAATTCCAGGAGAGAAAGAGAAAGTATTAAAATGTAAAAATTACAATCATAAATTAAATAATCCGTTTATTATTTATGCTGATTTCGAGTGTGTACTTGTTCCTGTGGCAGGCGCAGAAAATGATCTAAATAAATCAAGCACCAGAAAAATACAACAACATGTTCCCTGTGGAACAGCGTATAAAGTAGCCGTGTGATTACTAAAAAATGTAATAGATGATGTTAATAAACTTTTCAATAGGTTATCTAAAACAGCTCCAATACAAATAACATCCAAACAACAACTTGATTTTGATGAGGCAGTTAATTGTCATATCTGCGAGAAACCTCTATGTAACGATAAATTGCGCGATTACTCTCATCTAACCGGCCAATATCCCGGAGCAGCACATAAAAATTTTAATTTGAAATTTCATGAGCCAGATTTTATTCCTGTCGTTTTACATAATTTTCATGGTTATGATAATCACATCATTGTAGAAGCATTTGGCGACGAGGAAATTAAATCTAAGGTAAAATGCAGTAAGATAATAAAATTTATTCCAAACAATTTTGAAAAGTATATATATCAGTTAGGCTTGGCAAATTACGTTTCATCGACAGTCTACAATTTATGGCAGCACCACTGGATGTGCTTGTAAAAAGGTGTAGCAGTTTCAATAATTTAAAAAGTTGCTTTGGTGGAGGCTACGTGTCTCTGACAACACAAAGGTATCTTTCCATATGAGTATCTCGATGACTGGAGCAGATTTGATGAAAACTTCTCTTCCTAACAAAGATAAATTTTACTCTCACTTTAAAAATGAAAATATTACAGATGACGAGTACGACACTTGGTCATTATCATGATTTATATTTGAAAATAGATGTATTATTACTAGCAGATGTTTTCGAGAATTTTTTTAAAGTTAGTCATGAAAATTATAGATTAGATTCATGTTGGTATTATTCTGCGCCGGGATGTTCTGCTAAAATCAAGCAGGATAGAATTGGATCTCTGACCTCTTTATTGAAAAAGGAATTCGCTGCGGAATTAGCGTTATAACAAAAAAAATATGCGGTAGCTAATAATAAATACTTAAAAAATTACGATAAAAAATTTGCTGTCAAATTATATTATTTATGGTTACGCTAATATTTTATAGGGTTGTGCTATGTCAAAGCCAATGCCGTGTAACGGATTTCATTGGATAACTCCAGATCAATTTTTTAAAGAAACTGAAAAAGATTTACTAGAGGATGGCAGTTATTTTGTTGAAGTTGATCTCGATTATCCTATTTCGTTACATGATCTGCATAACGACTATCCGTTTTGTGCAGAGTCAATGATTATCAATTATAGTTTATTATTGCCTGAACAACAGGCAATGACAACAGGAAAATATTCGATTATTAATAAGCTATTTCCAAATTCATTAAATGAAAGAAATTACATGATACATTACACAAATTCAAAACAAGCAGTATATGCTGGAGTAACTCTGAGAAAAGTTCATCGCGTGTTAAAATTTAATCAATCGCGGTGAATAGCAGATTATATTGATTTAAATACCAAACGTCGTGCTATTGCTAAGACCCTCTTTGAGAAAAACACCTTCAAGTTAATGAAAAATTCCATATCAGAAAGCGAGTCAATATTGAAATTGTAAATGTTTTAGAGCGCAGAAATAAATTAGGCAACGATGACGGATTTGCTAGTATGAAAATATTTATTGAAAATCTGGTTGCAATACAGCGTCGAAATGCAAATTTAAAGTTAAATAAACCAATTTATGTTGGTGCAGCTGTATTTGATATATCAAAATGTACGACGTTCACTATAATTTTACCAAAAAGGAGTGGCCAGATTCGGAGTTGCAATTTACTGATACGGATTCATTTGTTTATAACATAAAATGTGAGGATGTTTGTCAAGATATTTATAAAAATAAAAATTTATTTGATTTATTGGATCATCCAAAAAGTAGTGGATTTCATGATGGTGCAAATAAAAATGTCATCGGCAAGATGAAAGATGAATTTATGTTTGTGCCAGTTAGGAACCTTGTTGGACAAAGAAGTAAAACGTAAGCCGTAATTTTAGATGACAATAAACTGACAAATATGCAAAAGCTATTCCCCATAGATGTGTAAAAAAGTGTATGAAATATGATGATTTTAAAGCAGCTCTAAACACCTGCACTAATTTTATTAGAACAAATGTTATCAGAACAAATCATCACAAACTTGAAATAGATACAATTATAAAACGTGGACTATGTAATTTTGATGATAAGAGATATTGCGAGGACGGAATTAATATGTTAGCTATTGAACACTACGCAAATCAACACCTTTAATAAATTTGTCTAAACCTTATAAACAATGTTCGAAAATTTAGTAGCAAAATAAAAAAAAAAATTAATGGTTAATGGTCAGCAATTATCAGTTGAATTTAATGATGAAATTTCAGGTATTTCTTTTAGTAAATTTTATAGAATAAAACTCTCGCTTATTAAATGAGATAACAGCAAATATTTTGATTATCTTGAAAAGTTGAGAGGTGAGCTTATGCTGAAATACGATAATCTTCATGATCCATCAGTCAAGAAAAATACACAAAAATAGATATTGACCTAAACCGGTCGAAGTTTTTTGCAAAAGATTGTAAGTACATCCTCACCAGGACAACAATGAAAGAGTTATTTGAATGTCATCAAAAAGTAACCGGAAAAATTAAATTGTATTTGCATAAACACGAAAATGAGTTATTCCTGATACATACTGTCGATATATTAATAATAAAAGAGGATGTTCTTTTAACAAAATAAGAAAGGGAGATAACTCTGTCTGTCTTCCTTGTTTTTAAGGGAGATAACTCTGTCTTCCTTACATTTTGAAGGGAGATAACTGTGTCTCCCTTGCATTTTATAATAAATTTTGTTTATAATTAATTATATTTTTATTTACTGATAAATAATATTTTTTATTGTTTTTCTATGAAAAATTATCTTTGTCTTCATGACTTTGTCAAGATTCTTGCTTCATTCAGAATTTTTCAGAGAAAAAAATTAAGATCTTTAGAAAAGAGAAAGAATGAATAAGCCACGCCTATTGTGTGAATTACTTTTAGATTTCCAAGTATTGGTCAGCTTCTCTATAATAAAGCCCTTATCAAGTTTTGGGGTTCCGCCCCATTCTTAAACTTCAACAGACGAAAGCACACTCTCCCACCAGGTAACCACGTGGTGGGTGCTCTTTTTGCAATTTCCTTCTGTCATAACAGAATTTAAATATAATGAATTATGCGTTCCATCCTATGGGGGAACAGATTGGTTAAAGCTGTGTGACAATAATTATTTTTATGGCATAAGGACAGTTCTGCCAAAGTAACATCAGTCAGATTTACTTAATGATGAATTAGCAAAACAAACGTGGAGACTAAGAGTAGACCTCTTTATGTAGTATGTATTTGTGTGATGCGTACGTGTTTGAAGATATCAGTACAACCTTAATAAATTAAAGAGGTCTGAACACTCTTGTTAATCAAAATGATGACATTATTTCAATTTGTACGTGGATGTAACATAGTCTGACAAATCTTATATTCACGATTCATGTTTGATAGTAAGAAAACGTGTTTTTACATTTGAGGCCGTTTACAAACGTTTAAGATCTATAATCATAGTATAACTGAATTTTGTCATATCGATTGCAATCTTACAAAGTTCTAATTTAGAGTTTTTAAAATTCATTTGAAGAAAATTGAATCTTTGGATTTGTTACAAGTTACGTATGTCGCCCGAGCACACATGCTGCTTCGCGCAAGCTTTCTGAATTTTTTATGACTTTTTGTTGCCGTTTCATGACCGTACACTGTAAAACCATTAATATATTTTATTTCAGCTGATCAATGGTAAACTTTTCGCTCACTTTTAAATTGTACAATAGATAATATCCCAGTATATGATTTCCGCAGGAGGACATGCCACTCGAAGCCCTGTTTCTACAAAGACGAGTCAAGTCTTTTAATTCCAAGCTTTTAGTTGCAGATGATCTGTCTAAACAGCGCGAGTCTATATCTCTGTCTAGCTATCTGACTGTGTAACTGATAGATAACAGTCATACAACGATGCTATTCTCTTGTTGTGATTGGGGCGGGCGACATGTATTTATGTTATTAGCAAGAACAATGATTCTAACATCTAATGTATGCTTCTTTAAGTACATGTTGTATCTTTTCAGTTGTATTATCACAACCATACATATGTATTCTAACATTCTCATGTATGAGTCCTTCACTAATCTGTATATGATCTATCTACTCTTAGAGAAGAAAAATGTATTGATGTAAGAGGAAGATCGTTTTAATAAGCTTCAGCTTTCTACTGTATCCCCAGTTATTGCGTTGCTTTGTACTTGGACTGTAGACCATTGATTGGTTAAATTTTCTTGAC
The DNA here is from genome assembly GCA_016617855.1 of Megalonaias nervosa. Taxonomy (NCBI): domain Eukaryota; kingdom Metazoa; phylum Mollusca; class Bivalvia; order Unionida; family Unionidae; genus Megalonaias; species Megalonaias nervosa. The sequence goes on along the minus strand of JAECUM010039834.1, from coordinate 1,140 downwards.
ACTATAATCCTACCAACCTTAAAAGTTGTAATACATAAATGATATATATGCTAGCGTGATAATCTAAATCAAGCTACTAACGTCAAGGGGTGCAATGCTACCATACATTAGGGGACAAATTAAAAAAAATGGCTTTCTTAGAAAGGAAGACAGGCAAGTGTCTTGGAGATATTTCATTGTAGACACTTTGTGCAAAGCAAATCATCACTGCTACTAACAGCTATATCGTATTTACCGGTAATCCAACATAAGCCCTACATAATAAATAAATAATAAGCGTGATGTGGACCAGTTATGAACATATTCGAATACTTGGAGAGAAACGGATATGTTACGAATGACTGAAAAAAAATGTGTAAGAAAAGCAAAGTTTATATATACAAAGAAATTATCACACAAGGTATCTAGTACAAAATATTTTAATCAAAGGATGTTTTTGAATGTCTATTATGAAAAACAAAACCTCACCAAAAGTGTTTCTCCTGACAAATATTTTAGTACCTTACCCAAACAAAATAAAGCACGTAACTGATTTACTGATTAACTGGATCAAGGAACATTGTTGGATGAATTAGCTGAATAAATAGCAAACGATGAAATTTCAAATTCGATAACGAATGTTAACACGCTGAAACAAAATGAAAATCATTATCTTTTGAATGAGGATTTCGGAAACGGAGTGGAGATACTTAGACTACATAAGTGTAACATATTTAATGGTAATATTTGATAGAGGTACTATTATTAAGCAATGGGGAAAAGGTGCAATTGTAACCATATTTATGTCTGTCGATGCTTGTAATACAGGAATTTATATTGATATTACTTTGCCAGTTCCTTTTTAAAATTGTGTACCATTACATACATCAAATACCTTTGAAATGAGCGTAGGAAAATGGCAAGCTATTGGATGGACATTTGGTTAGGTCTGAAGAAAAGAGATTGAACGACTGACGCGATTAGATTTTTACATTGTTTGAATAATACATATTTAAATCCAAGTAAAAGGATGTATTCAACTGCTTTTGATTTTAGTGTTTTAAAGAGGCATTTGATAGTGATTACAGAGAAATTGGTATCTGAGGGTTTACACACAAGGTGTAAATGCCAAAATGTTAAATGTATTTTGTTTTATGTCAG
>JAECUM010039833.1:0-18559 GCA_016617855.1 Megalonaias nervosa | reverse complement strand
GATCAAGCATTTTTACCAACTTGCAATTACAATAATGTAATCTAGTTACTCAGTTAAATTTTGTTACAGTGCATTTGCTGTTATTCTCTTTTAGAGTCATATGGCCAAAATAACTAATAAAATTTTCTACTATAAAATAAAGTATTGCTTAAATCCAATGTTAAATGCAAAAAAAAGGGAATAATTCAAATAAGAGAACATACATTATATATATATATATATATATATATATATATATATATATATATATATATATATATAGATATATATATATAAATAAAATTGGGGGCACTCTGTGCAATTTCATCAGACAACTTCAATTGCACTTCGTTTGGGGGATTCATTTTGTGATACTTAATTCTCTTGCCCCCAATACCACCTGTACCTCTATCTGATCCTTAGTTACTTGCAGTAGTTCAATTTCTGAGTGCAGCTCCTCAGCCAGTTACATACTCAGAATTAATGTCCCTGTTGCAACTCAATAGTTAGTTGCACCTTGATAGGTATATGCAGCTCCATTGATAGCTGCAGTCCCTGTTGCAACTCCATAGTTAGTTGCACCTTGATTGGTATATGCAGCTCCATTGATAGTTGCAGTCCCTGTTGCAACTCCATAGTTAGTTGCACCTTGATAGGTGTATGCAGCTCCATTGACAGTTGCAGTCCCTGTTGCAACTCCATAGTTAGTTGCACCTTGATAGGTGTATGCAGCTCCATAGCTAGTTGCAGTCCCTGTTGCAACTCCATAGTTAGTTGCACCTTGATTGATATATGCAGCTCCATAGCTAGTTGCAGACGTGCAGCTTCTTTGCCAGTTGCATCATACTCTACCATATTATTCTTAGTCTATATGCATATGTATATTGTTATATGCTTATAAGTTAGTCAGATGCTTTTAACTTGATGATTATGTGCCACAGAGTTGCTCCCAATATATGCCAAGGTGTAAATAGATGGATATATCAATTATATAGTTGGAAAAAAATATTTTAGCTACCATTTCTATTCTTGTTGTGTATTGCGTAAATGGAAGTCAAATGGTTTTGATGCTGTTTACGCAATACAAATTGCTATATTTATCACCAGTTCACTCAAATAGTCTAATTGGTGAGTCACGGTATGATGTCATAGGTTTGTAATTATATATAGAATGTGGGGGTCTTTGTTGTCTTGCATGGGGGTCACATACCATTAGTTCTTGTGCATCACATGGGATTGTGTACAATTTCTGCTCCAGTAATTCACCGCCATCCCCACCACCTACCTCTCTCAGGGAGGGGGGGATTCATTTCGTGATACTTAATTCTCTTGCCCCCAATACTACCTGTACCTCTATCAGATCCTTAGTTACTTGTAGTAGTTCAATTTCTGAGTGCAGCTCTTTAGCAAGTTAAATGCTCCGAGTTAATGTCCCTGTTGCAACTCCATAGTGGGGGGATTCATTTTGTGATACTTATTTCTCTTGCCCCCAATACCACCTGTACCTCTATCAGATCCTTAGTTACTTGCACTAGTTCACTTTCTGAGTGCAGCTCCTTAGCCAGTTACATGCTCAGAGTTAATGTCCCTGTTGCAACTCAATAGTTAGTTGCACCTTGACTGGTATATGCAGCGCCATAGCTAGTTGCAGTCCCTGTTGCAACTCCATAGTTAGTTGCACCTTGACTGGTATATACAGCTCCATTGATAGTTGCAGTCCCTGTTGCAACTCCATAGTTAGTTGCACCTTGATTGGTGTAAGCAGCTCTATAGCTAGTTGCAGTCCCTACTGCAACTCCATAGTTAGTTGCACCTTGATTGGTATATGCAGCTCTATAGTTAGTTGCAGTCCCTATTGCAACTCCATAGTTAGTTGCACCTTGATAGGTGTATGCAGCTCCATAGCTAGTTGCAGTCCCTGCTGCAACTCCATAGTTAGTTGCACCTTGATTGGTATATGCAGCTCCATAGCTAGTTGCAGTCCCTGTTGCAACTCCATAGTTAGTTGCACCTTGATAGGTGTATGCAGCTCCATAGCTAGTTGCAGTCCCTGCTGCAACTCCATAGTTAGTTGCACCTTGATTGGTATATGCAGCTCCATAGCTAGTTGCAGTCCCTGTTACAACTCCATAGTTAGTTGCACCTTGATAGGTGTATGCAGCTCCATAGCTAGTTGCAGTCCCTGTTGCAACTCCATAGTTAGTTGTGCCTTGATTGGTATATGCAGCTCCATAGCTAGTAGTACAGGTGCAGCTTCTTAGCCAGTTGCATCATACTCTACCATATTATTCTTAGCCTATATGCATATGTATATTGTTATATGCTTATAAGTTAGTCAGATGCTTCTAACTTGATGATTATGTGCCACAGAATTGCTCCCAATATATGCCAAGGTGTAAATAGATGGATATATCAATTACATAGTTGGAAATAAATATTTTAGCTACCATTTCTATTCTTGTTGTGTATTGCGTATATATATATATATATCGTTTCTTGCTTCGCGTCCACTTCTCCCTTTTGAGCTCTCACTTCTCCCTGTTCTGTCCAAAAGGAGATGTCACTTCTCCCTAAATTTCAAGACTAGCTTGACCCCTGAATACAATATGTGAAAATTGATTGACAAAGGCCATAACTCTGTCCAAAATGGAGTACAGAAGACAAAATTCATAAAAGGCACATCTTGGTCAATGAAACAATATTTTCTTCAAGCTACATCTGAACATGCTGAATGGTTCTTTAATTATTCTGATTACAAACAAAATGTCATGTAAAAATAACTCAGTTCAAAATTGAATTGAGTGTGTGTTTTGGATTTTTAAAGTAGCTTTAATAATTTTTCATAACTGAATTGAGATGAAATCCATAAATTTGCTTCACAAGGGTCATAATTCTGCCTAAAATAAGTAGACAAGACAAAACCCATAAAAAGCACATGGAAGTCTATGTGACAATATTTGTACCAAAGTACATTAATAAATGCTGAATGATTCTTAAATGGAGATGGTTACAAGCAACATTCCATTTGAAGATATGAAGCTGATGAGACAAAATCCATAAAAAGCACATCTAAGTCTATGAGACAGAGTGTACACCAAATTCTATCAAAATAGGTTGAATGGTTCCTAAATTAAGCTGGTTACAAGGATTTGCTGCAGTGGATCATAAAAGGGCAATAAGTCAGTCAAAATTAAACCTGAAAAGACAAAACATTCGAAAGGCATTCCTACAGACAGCAGTAAGTAATTCACATACCAAGTGATGTACAAGATTTTTTTATAGTGGTTGCATGAATGGATGGATAGACAAATAGATGGACACTACATTTTGTGAACAGAAAATCTATGAAAAGAAAACAAATGAACAGTATGAAAGAAAGGAATTTACCATACCCAAAACATAAAAAAACTATTTCTTTTATATATATATATATGTATATATAATTGTTAAGGATTGTCACATATGATTTTATGGGTTTTGTCTTTGTCTACTCCATTTTATACAGACACTGTAATGGAATTCTAATAAATGCATCTTGCGAGAATACATATTATACCTATTTTCAATTTTTGATCCAAAAACTGAAATGGGACAGAAAATTGGTAAAACATGTAAAGAATTAACTTTAGGAAGAAAATATTATTTCATGGTAACCTGTATGAAATAATCTCCTTTGAGCTCTACCATTTGTGCATCTGAACATTTCAAAGCACACACTAGTATCAAATCACAATGATAAAAGAAGAATCAGATGTAAGCAACAATATCAATGTCATCACCTGAAATAAAATTGATTTGGTGAAAATGTTCACCAAGGGTAAAGAATGTCATCACTGCAAGTACATATACTGGATGCAAGTATTACATACAGGTTGTTTACTCTTGCTGCAAACAGATGTATCTCCATTAAACTAATTAAAAGCAGATTACTCCAGAAGACTAAGTTAGCTTATGGCAGTCTTGTGATGGTTGTGCATGCATCCATCAACATTTGCATTTTCAGCTCTTTCTAAAACATCACTGGACAAATCTAAGCCAAACTGTACAGACAGCATCCTTTCAAGTTTGTGCAAATGATGTCAATGATCCATCAAATATGGCCACCATAAATAAAATTAGATGAACCTTTAAATAACTTCTTCTCAAAAAGTGCAGACTTTGAACAGAATTCAACTGAATTAGATGAAAAACATCCTAGCATAAGAATCTTTCAAATGTGAACAAATGATGTTAATCTATTATCAAATACGACAGGCATTACTAAAATTGGGGAAAAAAGTTGTATGATTTATTTTTCAAAAACTGCTAAGCACAATTTGATCAAATTTGACAGAAAGTATTCTAACATAAATTCCTTTTAAATTTGTAAATAAAAGGATGCCAATCTGACAACAAATATTGGTGCTGTTACTAAAAATAAAAAAAAATTCAAAATACTTTTTAAAAAAAAAAAAACACACCACAGAATTCAAATGAGTTTGATAGAAAGTATCCTAGCTTGAAATGCTCATAAGTAAGTACAAATGACGCTAATCAGCCATCAAATCTTGATGCCATACTTTAACCAGAAAAACCTTTAAAAAACTCTCTAAAATATTATTGAACAGAATTTTACCAAATTTCACAAAATCTTTCTGGCACTGAGAGCCTTTCATTTTAGTATAAATGATGCTAATCCACTATCATGATTGCAATTACTAAAAATAGAAAAACCTTTTTTAAATACCCAGTCAATAAGAGCATCATAAGACCTTTAAAGTTCATATAAATGATGCCAATCTGCCATCCAATAGAGTTGCCATTACTAAAACATAGGAAAATCTTTCCATGCCAGAGAGTATAATTTCTTGGCCAATTACCCTGGCATTTGGGGGTTGAGGTAGATGACGGCCACATATGCACACTTTGGAATCTTTTTTACAGTTCTGATACTGTTTACAACCGGTTGCTTTTCCTTAAAATTTTCTATGTCTGCAGTCACAATATGGTACTGCAAGTATTTCCTTCTCTAATATATATCCTTCTTTCTTTCTGCCATTGCTATATTTCATTAATCATATATAACATACAGGTTTAAATCATTCAAATGATCCCATTTTTAAAATCCCATTTCAATTAAAATCAGAACAAAAGATGGTAAAAAGTCTAACAATTTGAAATTTTCATAATTAAACTCATGTTGGATCTCTAACACTGCTTTAGTTTTTCCTTATACACTATATGTAAGTTATATAATCGAACTAAATTTCTCAGTTTGCACTGAAAATTCGGATTTGCACATTCAAAGTGGAATTAGTATGATTACATACCCTGCTAGATCTACCAGATGGAGCTTTGCCCTTCTGATGGTGGCTGATCCAGATTCCCGGGATGTCAGATGGATTGTGAAAATACAGTGAGATCGTGTGGATGCCTGATTCATAGGTGTCTACAAGGGGTGAAAGATACATTAATTATTGCAGCTGTGAAAGTTAAAAGGTGGAAGCCCTGAGTCCCATGTTGATTCAAAGAACTACATTTTTTCAGGCAGCTAAAAGCACAGAAGATTCTTCATGCTTGGGATGCAATTCCAAAGCAGGTTAACCTCCCAATTATGCTAGGAGCTATTAAAAGTTGTGTCAACAGAAGCATTCATGGTGAAGTGCAAAGTGCTCAGAGGCAAATTCAGCATGAGCACTTGGAGCCTGAAGGTCATGGCCAACTGATAATGAATTCACTACATGACTTTGGTTTCTATATTTAGGCTGAATCTAACTGAAAAAGAAACAAGTGTGATCTTTTGTCTTATGACTCAATCATCATCTAACTTTGATTGAAACAGGTCATTATTCTTGAAATCTGATTATTCTGCAGTGTCAACCAGGCACTATCAAATCAAAACTGTACATACTGTCTAAACTTTCCAAGTATTTTATTTGGTTTCTTATGACAATGCTTAAAAATTGGATAGGGGCATAAATGAGGACTTTAGTGAGCTGTGTCAGTGGCTACAGAAATAAAAGGTAGACTTAGTGAGCTATGTCATTAGATATGGGCATCAAATGAGGACTTAGTGAGCTGTGTCATGGGCACAAGCATAAGAGGAGGACTTAGTGAGCTGTGTCAATGTATTGGGGGATTAAAAGGAGGACTTAGTGAGCTGTGTCAATGCATTGGGGGACTAAAAGAGAGACTTAGTGAGCTGTGTCAATGCACGGGGGGATTAAAAGAAGGACTTAGTGAGCTGTGTCAATGCACTGGGGGACTAAAAGGACTTAGTGAGCTGTGTCAATGCATTTGGGGATTAAAAGGAGGACTTAGCAAGCTGTGTCAATGCATTGGGGGACTAAAAGAAGGACTTAGTGAGCTGTGTCAATGCACTGGGGAACTAAAAGGAAGACTTAGTGAGCTGTGTCAATGCACTGGGGAACTAAAAGGAGGACTTAGTAAGCGGTGTCATTTTCTTAATGTGGAAAATGATTGGTCAGTTATGTATCTGATTGTCTTAATACACAGGCAGAATCATGCCTGTGCAGGTCTAATCAGGTGGTTTCAAAACTAAGTCTTTAAAACATTGTTATATACAGGGTCAGGTCCATCAGATGCAAATTATTCTAAGTTTCATCGGTTCTTCTGACAGACTTTGGGAACAAAATACAGCTGTAATTCTACTGGGATACTAGGATTCTATTTCTCTCTTTGTGATGGTACATCTTATTCCTGTTTTTTACATTAAGCACTATCTATGTTGTTCAAGTAATTATAACAGCTATATGGTAGTGGACAAAAAGACAACCATTGACAATAAATGAACATGTCAAGCCCATGCATATGGGATAATATATGGGAACCCTAAGGTGCAGAGCAAGCTGCCTACTACTGTCCTGCCTCGATCGTGACACTGAACACTAAAGGATAATTTTCTTGCAAACATCTGTTGAAGATATGTAGCTGTAACTAGAGGCCAAGGTGGGCCTGATATCACTCAGCTGCTTACATAACTTAATAGCTGACTATGATGGCATAAGTATTTCTGTACGAACACAGGTAAGGCAAACTATCTCCCAAACACCATATAATGTTCATTTGACCTATTTTACTATATCCTCATCCAAATTCTTTCTAAAAATAAAAGCATAATTAATATGCACAGTCCCTTGCTCAAATGTTATCCATAATCTTGATGATAAAAATGCAACATATCAAAAATATGAATTCAAGCATGGTAACTAGCGCAGCAAATCAGCTGCAAGATCACCTCATTATTATGTTTTGATTCCATTTACTTTTTAAATTGCCCATATTCCAATTCTGATCAAAATCAGATCAGAATTATTGCTTCCAGACTGGTAATAAGCCAAGCCAATTAGATGCAAGATCAGCTCATAAATATGCATGAATCTTGTACATTATCCAACAGTTCAAGATCTTGGTGATATAAGTATATATTCCAAGCTTGATCCAAATCAGGTCATAAATATTGCACCAAAAGTGGTAACAAGCTCAGTCAATCAAATGAAAGATTAAATCATTAATATAGGTGGATCTCAGTCATTGTCGAACACATCTAAGATCTTCATGATATATGCCAATATTTCATGTTTTATCAAAAACTGGACCAGAGAGCAACAAGTTCAGCCAATCAGTTAAAATAACAGTTCATTAATATGGTTGCATTTCATTCATTACTGATCTTGATGATATAAATAAATATTCCAAGTTTTATAAATTTTGGATCAGAAATATGGCCTCCAGAGTGGTAACAATGCCATCCAATCAGATGCAACATTACCTCAGTAATATGCACGGATCTCACTCATTATGAAATCCATCCAAGATTTTAATGATGTAAGTCTATATTTTCAAGTTTTATCAAACTCTGACCAGAAATATGGCCTGGATAGTGGTAACAAAGTGGGCCAGTCAGATGCAAGACTCCAGCACTAATATGAATTAATAAACTATCCAAGAACATTATCATATAAGCCTGTACATGAAGTGTGATCAAATATTGGATCAGAAATATGGCCTCTTGAGTGGCAGCAAACTCAGCCAATCAGATGCAAGAACATCTCATTAGCATGTGTGGATTATGCTCATTACTGAATTCATTCAAGATCCTAATGATATAAGCCCATATTTAAAAATATTTAAAAATAAATATGGCCTCCGGTGGGGTAGCAATTTCATCCAATCAGATGCTATATCACATAATTTGTATGCATGCAGCTTACTCATTACTGAACTGATCTGAGATATATTCAAGGTTTTATCACAATAATTTCAGAAATATTGTCTCCAGAGTGGTAGCAAGCAAGTGATATGGGTACATGATGCTTGAAGCATGACAGATGACAGACTTCACACAATGGACACAGGGCCATTCCATAAACTCGTTTGACCTTATGGTCAGGTGAGCAAAACATTTGTTCCTGTAACAAAGTAAAGACAGGCTCAAGGTTTTGCCACATGACTGTGAGGTATATTCCAAAGCTATTACTGATGCCATATACATATGGGAGGTTAAAGGACTTGTCAATAAAAACAAAGACCCTACCTCTGCTATCATCCTGTTGGTGTCTCCCAGAAAGAGGAGATTGAGTGCCTCCTCCTCATTGGTGGCCTGATGGACAGACAGATTCTTCAAATGAATGTTCTGATCAGAGTCCTCCATCAAAGTCACCTTGCTGTAAAATGGAAGAAAACACTACTGATATTGATATTCAGTATATATCTTAGTGACTTGGAAATTAGCTACAAAGGGCATTAATTCTTTTGCTTCTGAGCTTGTTAAATAATTCATATTTGCTCATAATTACACAATCTCAATAAATAAAAACAATTAATCATACTGTGTTGCTCTACATGAATGTTTTAATACTTTAGACCCTTCTTTTCTTCCATATATTATGAACAATGTACTGACCATTTTCCACTCATGCTAGCTGCTGGTGCTATTGAGTGTAGTTCAGTGAAGTATGTTTGTGAAATCTCTTGTCTCAAGCTGTATTTCTCCCACTTGGTGTAACTTTCACTCAACAGTACTTTAAGAGGAGATTTTATCTGGCCAGTTTGCAGATTACATCTACATCCAAAAATACTGACTGCAGGTGGTAAGATCATGGGTTGTAAATCAATTAGGTCTACTACCAAACAGCAAAATAGCTCTGACCTGATTCCACCTGTAAATCCAGGAAACTGCACTGTGTAGTGGAGTGTATTTCAGTGGGTAAAACACAAACCTGAGTGGAAATGGTCAATACACTTCATGTGTACTATGTACATTCTGTTAAAATTAAATTCTGAGACAAGAATATAATTTTATGGGTTCTGTTAATTTTGTAACATTGTGAGTTTACAGTAGAGAACAATATCACAGAGTTATCTTTCTTTGATGTGTACATGGTACACACACATACACACATGGAACAAAAGACAATTTCGCTTCTCTTATTTTTATGTAATATGTAAATAACGAGTTGCTAATATGAGGGTTTTTGGTTTTTGTCAGGTTTAACCATTTTGATAGGCTGTAATGGCAGCCAGAATCTTTGGTGAAGGAAGAACCTGGAAAGAAGAACAACCTACACATGAGAAGCTACCAGCAAGCTTTCTCACATACCAAAGTTAGTTGAGCCAAGACTCGAACCCCTGCAGACAGAGGTGAGATGTGAGTGATCTATAAAGGTGAGCACCTTATACCACTTGGTCCCCCAGGGGCCCTGATCATGTAAGGGAGTCATGCATAATGAATGTGAATTTAACATTATCATGGTGATGATGATAATACAGATATATGCACATTTATATTTCTCTTGTTGCACCAGCATCAAAAGGACAGATTCTGCAAGCAACAAAACCAAAAGATTTGAACTCAAAACTAATTACTCTTCACAAATTAATGTACCTTCTGGCAATACAGAAATATTTCCAAAATATTTTGTTCACAGCTCTATAATCTGTATCAATGATTATATCTTTTTTATGATCCCTATCTGTAAATCTGGGACACTGACCAAAATATTAACTGGTGTTGGATAAGGAAATCACCCATTATATGAGGTAAAAATACCTTGCCAGTTCCTATCCACAAGTTCAGCCTGTAAGTTTGTTTCTTTGGATGTTAACCCTTAATCTGGCAATTTCTCCAGACATGTACAAAGAAAAAGATTCAATCTACTCACGGTAGATCCTCCAGCTTGGCTGCCTCATGTTTGGGATCCAGTAGATCATAGCCATTTTCATTGTAGATCTCCAGGTAAGATATGTGCAGAGTGTAAGACCTTTCAGAATTCTATAAAAATAAAAATAAAATTTAATAACTGCTGAACTTGATTCACAAGGAAACTGCAGTCATTCAAATTTCTCTGAAAATGTTATGAAATTACATGTTTATGGCTGCTTTATTCATTTAAAAATTCTTTTACCCTGATAAAGTAATCTACTGCTACTACTACTACCACCACTACTACACTTCTACTCTTCATCTCATTGATATTGTGGCAAGAAAAATAAGATGTTATCAAGTTCCCCCCCCTCCAAGAATAGACTTGGGTTCAGCCAAGGTAAAGTACATTACTTTGCATGATACATGCAGTTGTGTCAAAAACAAAATGTGTGGTGGTAAAATATAGTTCTCTTCATAAGCATGTCTTGGTAAAGCATGGTTCTCTTCACAAGAATGTCTGTCTGAAGCAGATGTGCTGACATTAATGTCATTTTGTTAATGAAGACTTTTTTTAGCTACATGTATATTAATATATAAACATGGATAATTTGTTTCTAATTATTGTAGGTTCAATATACAATATGGAGAGAGGCAGAAAGAGTGGTTACTGAAAAATAAATGTACTGCATGATACAGAGTTACACTCAAAAGATAATTTCATTATTTAAATTAACCACAATTGCAAAACAATGCAAAATGAAAATGTGAGAATAACAGAGAGAAGAAGGGAATAAATAGAAAAAGGATTAAAGATCAGGGGATTAATGAATGGGTGCAAACAATCTTAACATCATGAAAATGGAACATCAAGAAGTTGTAATTTCATGCTCAGCAAAAAGTATAATAAAAAATACAACCGATAGAATCCTAAATTCCTTTCTTACAGTATGACATATAAAAAGACCTGCATGAAGAATGACTGTGCTTGGGATGAAAAAACAATCCTAGATATTGGAGAGGTATGATTCTTTTATTCTGTTTGCAGAATGAAAACATCATACATGATCGGAAGTATTTTTATGTGACAGGAAACACGAATTTAAGTTTATTTAGTGCTGAGACAATTATAGATATTTGGCCTAGATTGGAGTCTACCTCTATTCCCAGACATCATATAATTTTAGAAAAAACCCCACAAAAATTCAAGTGAACTTGTGAGTACATTATATTTGATGGTGCTAGGTGTTTCTCCATCTTTGATGGAAAATAACAAAATCTCTGAGCACTGCAACATAACTTAATACAGGAAGGTGGAGAAAGAGACATTAATCTTTCAAATCATGACAATTTTCCCACTTCATTATACATTTCAGCAGTAAATTTAATTCAGTTTAAATACAATTATCAAACTTAGCTGCTGAATGCTGGCTATAATTGGGGCCATTAAATAATATGTTCAGAGTAAAGAATAAATTTGCATATATAAATGACATCTTTCCCAAGCTGGGATCTGAAACTGAAACATTCTTTTAATGTTAATTACTGTTAATATTTTTCAACAGTACAGAAAAAACTGTTATGAGTGACCTCTGCTATGAGTGACCACCTGTCATTTCCGACCACAATCGTAATGCAGGGATCGATTTTATTATATAAACTGAAACTAGAATGCACATACATTTTTGAAACTGGTAATAAAGGCAAGCAGAGAAGTCATGCACTGAATCTGACCAACTGTTTCAAACACACATATACACAAAGATTCCTGAACTATTACTTTTTTTCTGGCCAAATATATACAAGACATAAAGACGATTCTTCAGTTGGTATCCATTTCTGATCACTATAATCTTGCAGTCTTTCCATAGTGATCTTCATGCATTTGGTATCTCAATGTCAATTAATAAATATCTAGCAACCCTATCCATGGTTGAGGTACACAAAACATGCAAGATGTGTCATGGCAGTGTTACCAGGCACTTACCTCTCCACTACAGTGCTTAAAAGTGGAGCAAGCTTAGAGGAGATTAATTCTCCTAGTGTGATGGATGGAGAAATGTAAATTCATGCAAACTTTAACGTACTATGACCTTGACATTTTTCCTTTACACTCTCAAATCTAAAGGTTTCTTTCTTACTCTAAGTGCAAGCTATCCCCAAAGCTTGGTCAAGGGATTTACTCTAAAATCAAAGTTATTGTGCAAAACCCATATTTCTTTGAGTCACAATTACCTTGACCTTTTTACTTTTTGACCTCAAAATCAACAGACCTCTTCATTGCATTGAGTACAAGACCTCTACAATGTTTGGTCAAAGTACATGGTCTTGAAATCATAATGCAAAAAAAGTTTCTTTCAAGCACTGTGGCCCTGACCTTTTGACTCCAAAATCAATATGCAGTCTTCCTAACCCAAAGTATAAGTCACTGACACACTTTGGTGAAGTACATGGTCAAGAACAAATTTTGATGCAGAAACCATTTTTCAGTTTCAAGCCAGTGACCTTGAACTTTGACCTTTGAACCTCAAATCAATATATGCTTGTACCTAACCCCAAGTGCAAGACTTCCATGTAGTTTAGTCCAGGTCTGTTATGTATGAATAATGGTATTGTACAGAAACCATTTTTCTTATTTCATTTACAGTGACTTTGACATTTGAACTATTTTACCCTGAAGTCAGCAGGCTTCTTCCTTACCCCAAATATAAAATGTTTACAAAGTTTGATAATGACAATTGGTGGAAGACAAAAGATATTGTGCAGAAATGAAATAAGGAACAGATGAGCAGACTGAAAGATATTGTAACATGATACACACTGCATTATGGTCGGCATATCAATTATTCTGTAATCATACCTGTTCAAACTCTTCAAAAATATAGGACAGCGTCCTTGGTATTATCCCTCTGTCGGCGTATCTCTCTGCCCCTCCTGTGATAGTGAAAGTCTTGCCACTTCCTGTCTGGTAAAACAATGACACACATTAAGACAATTAACTAAATTTCAATGTGTGACAACTATTATAATGAAAAAGAAAAATATTCATAGTTTACTATCATGTTTCAGCTTCAAGGACAGTATGGAACAGAATTACTTGCATATAAAAAGTTTTAAAACTAAACAACCATGGTATAAACCTCTATAAATACTGACTATAATGAACCATTACAGGACTATTAATAACCAAAATAAAAATTAATAGGCTGTGGAATAAACCTCTATAAGTAATGAATAAATGATCATTTGACTGTTAATCACAAATATTAAAACTTAACAGGCCATTGAATAAACCTCCATAATTAATGAATAAAATGATCATTTGACTGTTAATCACCAAATTTTAATAAAATATATAAAGTCTGCAGAATTCACCAAATGACACAAAACTGACGTGGTAAATCCAATAAATTAACTGCAAATTGTGACAATTAGATATTGATACTGTGACTGAAATGACTCCACCTAAGTTTTACTATTCTGCATTTTCCATTACTGATATCTGCAGGTTTAACTTTTCCCTACAATGATATCTGCAGGTTTAACATTCCCTTACAATGATATATGCAGGTTTAACATTTCCCTAAAATGATATCTGCAGGTTTAACTTTTCCCTAAAATGATATCTGCAGGTTTAACTTTTCCCTAAAATGATACCTGCAGGTTTAACTTCTCCCTATAATGATATCTGCAGGTTTAACTTTTTCCTTCTTTCATATGCCACAGTCCTGTATTGGGATAACCAAAGATGTTAGGGTAGGGGTGGGAAAAAATAATTTGAGTATAAACAAGAGGCCATAATGGGCCTGATATCACTTAACTGTGCAACTGATATGTGTCAGCATGTGAATACAAATTCCAACATGTATTTAAACTGTGGATGTGAAATAATATCCTGGAGCACATAGCTGCAACATTGTCTACATAATTTATGTTATTTATATTATATTTTAGTTCATATATCCATCTTTGCATCTGTTCATAATCCCACCCTTTAAGTACATATGCTTACTTGGCATTATAAGGGGAGTTAATCTGTCCTTAAACCCCACCCCCATTTGGAAACCACTGAGATCATTAATATGCATGGATGTCACTCATAACTGAACTCATTTGAGATTTCAATAGTATAGATTTATATAACAACTCTGATCAGAAATATAGCCTCAGCTGTGTTGATAAGCTCAGAAAATCACAGGCATGCAAGATCACTGATCACCTCATGAACAAGATAAGCTTACATACCAAATCTAATCAGAAATAGGCCCCTTGAGTGTTCAAAATCTCAGCCAATCAGATACAACTCATTATTATTTGTTGATGTTGCTCATAATTAAATTCATCTGAGGTCCTGATGATATCAGCTTACATACCAAATCTGATCAAAATCGGATCAGAAATGAAGCCTCTAGAGAGTTCATTAACAAATGGTGACAGACAAACAGACAACACATGATGAACAATGGACAACAGGCAATGCCATAAACACATTTGGGTTTTGCCAAGGTAAGTCAAAAACTTCACATCACTGAAAAAATGTCTTTCATCAGCTACAGTATATGAATAAGTGCATGTATTTTGCTGATCTTTTGTGTGTATCTTATTAATCTTTTGCATGTATCTTGTTGATCTTTTGCCTGTATCTTGTTGATCTTTTGCATGTACCTTGTTGATCTTTTGCACGTATCTTACTGATCTTTTGCATGAACCTTATTGATATTTTTGCATGTATCTTATTGATTTTTTTTTTATTTGCATGTATCTTGTTGATGATTTGCAAGTACCTTGCTGATTTTTTGCATGTATCTTTTTGATCTTGTGCAAATGCTGCAATGAATGTAGAAATAGTCTGGATGCCTACCATATGTACAAAAGAGTAATTTATCACCTTCACATCTTACCTGTCCATAAGCAAAGATTGTCCCATTGTATCCTTGTAAGACACTGGAAAAGCAGAGTTTGAAACTATCATTAATTACACATTTTCATATTTATATACTGGTGATGATAGAGCAGTTTGCAGGTTCTCTAACTGAAAGGACTGGAATTCCACTTTTCTTCTGTTTTATAAAAAAAAAAATTAATTGCCAGGTGAGAAGCCAAACTGCAATCGGTGATAAATAATCTAATATATCTGGGCTAACTTAATTGATGACAATGAGAAGCCAGACTGCAATGGGTGTGAAATAAACTAATATGCCATCCTGTGAAACCTCACATAGGCTAACTTGACTGAAATAGGAGCTACAGGAAAACAATGTTTTTACCTGCATAAAAACTGATGGAAAGATGAATTATTTACATGCAAACTATGCAAGCTATTCCAAACAATTTACCAGTATAAACTTATGTTTTGCCTGCTTAATAATACAAACCCTGATTCAAAAGGACTATCGATGCATTCCAAATCACATAAATCTAAATGTTATGACATAGCAGTTTGTTAGGAGTAAGTTGATCTGATAGCACATTATGCAGTTGGATCTGACATATATTTGAGTATATATGGTATACTTACAAACAATCTGTTTTGAAGTACAAAACAAAGCAAGACTGCTGTAATATTATCATTTTGTGAGGCAGATCTGCAGTTTACCATACATATAAGTGAGCATATATGGTATGCATATTTGCTTCAATTGGGGAAACACTACAATGAATGATATAACAGCGTTTGCCTGGCCAACAAAGCACTGTCCTTTGCACAAAGTGCAGCAAAGAAGTTGATCAATGTGATTTATGCATAAAATACCAACTACAGTGAAAAATTCTGAGGAATAGTTCTGGAGAAAATCAGGTATACCTATTTACTGAATTTAATATTCATGAACAAGTCAAGAAATATGCAAGACAAAACAAAAACAACTTTTGAAGATTAACAGCATGAAAATTTCATCAAAATCCATTAATAACTTTATTAAAATTAAAAAATCAGAATAACTTCTGTAAATCTCATTCATATTCATCAGTTCAAATAATGTGACAGAATATATCAACAACATCTGAGTGAAAAATATTTCTTATCACTAATTTGTGGTAGTTCTGTTGTTTTTGTTTATTTTAACAATAAGATAGAAGTTCATATTTGCATAAACAACTTGGAAAATTTTGATCTTTGACCTTTTGACCCCAAAATTAATAGATGTCTTTCTTGTCTGAAATGCAAAATCATCCATGGTGAAAAGAACTCAAAATCTCATGCAGATACCATTTTATTCTTACAGTTACTTTGACACTGAACTTAGACCTTTGACCCCAAACAGGCATCTTTTTCACATCTCAAATGCAAGCAGTTACGATGTTTGGTTCTGGTACCTGGTAAGTAAGAAAATTATTGTGTAAAAACAGTTTTCTTCATTTAGTCCATTTGGCCTTAACCTTTGACCATTTGCACCTGAAATTGATGGGTTTCTTCTTTGCCCCAAACGCAAGCTATTTACAAAGTTTGATGATGGCAGATGATGGAGAACTTGAGTTATTAATTAGGGAACAGATAGATGGATGGGCATACAGACAAACAATATCTTTACACTCTGCCTTATGGTAATGTTAATTTGCATTTCCAAAATAAATATTTGTGAGTTTCCCATCAGGGCAATAGCAGCAATTGTCAACTTGATTTCACCAATCAAACTTGGTCCTCAAAATGTTATAATTTCAAACGTGGCAATGCTTTAAAAAGTAATTATTAGAAAATAAATTGATAAACTTAGACAGAGGTTAAATATGTTCTTACTGGAGCAAAATCAATACTGGAAGAAGAAATAAAAACCCAATTACTTGCAAATATCTATAACTGCACAGAAATTCTGATAGATAATCACAATGTTGCACATTTATTCATTTTCTCTAATATTATTTCTATTTTACACTTCTTCTTCAGTTACAAATTACAAAATATTCATTTTCATAACTAAGGTATATAATTTACTAATGTTAAAAACTTAAATGAAAGTTTACACATCTTGTATT
Source organism: Megalonaias nervosa (assembly GCA_016617855.1). Classification (NCBI taxonomy): domain Eukaryota; kingdom Metazoa; phylum Mollusca; class Bivalvia; order Unionida; family Unionidae; genus Megalonaias; species Megalonaias nervosa. Next base: position 1,464 of record JAECUM010039833.1, on the reverse strand, counting down.
CTAAAATTTATTTTTTTAATAGTTTTCATCAATTTTGCAAGGGGGAAGACCTTTGCAACTCCAATCCTGAGATTCTCAGTAGTCAATATTATGGTTGTTTCATTTTGTTTTGCTTTAATTTAGACACTGCAAGAAGATGTATTTTCAGTGCAAACAAAATTGTTTAAATTGAATATAATTTGAGACTTTTTTCTAACTGCATCAACGTTTATTAATATGCAAAAATCTGATGTACAACAAAACAAACTAGACAGCTTAAAATTGTGAATACTTACCAAAATTTACGCAAAATTGGATAAAGAAAATAGTCTCTTTAGCCAATCAAATTAATAAGCATGTATCTTGATCATTATCAAACTTGTCAAAGATTTCTATGATATATACCTACATTCCAAGTCTGATCAAAATCAAATCAGAAATATAGACTTCAGGGTGGTAACAAACTACCAATCACCTCATTAGTATGCATGGATCTCACCCATTATTCAACATCTGTCTGAGAACTTGCTGATACAAGTACATATTCCAAGTCTGATAAAAACTGGATCAGAACTATAGACATCAGATTGGTAACAAGCTCAGTCAATCAGAAGCAACATAATCTCACCTGAATTTCACTCACTATTGAATAATTCTGAGAATTTGATGGCATAAGCATATATTCCAAGTTTAAACAAAGTCAGACTAAAAATATGACCTCCAGAATGCAAGATCACCACATTTGTATACATCAGATGCAAGATTACCTCATTTGTATACATGGATGTCTTGCTCATATTCAAGCCCATCCCAAAAATTGATGATATAAACTTTTATTTCACATGGAAACAAAACTGGATCAAAAACATGGCCTCCATAGTGGCAACAAGTGAATGTTGACAGATGGATGACAAAAGATATGGTGATATTGTAAGCTTACCAGGTGCTACAGCCAGGTGAGCTAAAAAATTTGAATAAGCAAGAGGGCTTAATCAGGAATCTCTTTACTATACTTCCTGCTCTGGCACAGTTAACTCAGTAAGTCTCCATTTTTTGTGTCCTTCATTTAGAATTTAAGAAAAAGGAAAAGAAAAGCCTGTTTTCTGTTTTTTTATCACAATTTGCAACTGTATACAGCATAAAATCTGTCATTTTTACTTGACATGACCATGGAATCAATACACTTGTACACTACTGGGCAGTGACTGGTCAGCTCATTCATGAATGATATGAAACATAACATTTAACTAAGACAGCAAGGTAGCTGATAAATTTTGAACAAAAATAACTCTTCATTTATTTTTTGAGTAAATTTCAGGAATTTGGCTGGATTAAATTTTTACCAGAGAAAGATTTTTAATCTATAAATAATGTTCTACACAAAGCATGAAAAGTTTACAATTGTAAGATTTTCTCCATAAATGACATTTAAAACTCTTTGAATGATTTTGATGCAATTTTCCCTATTGGTAAGGGTATTATCCC
>JAECUM010039832.1:0-53753 GCA_016617855.1 Megalonaias nervosa | reverse complement strand
CTAACAATTTTCTTCGTTGGTTCAACAATCGGCTTAAATAATTTTTCTGTACCTTCTGTAAATTCCACTTGAGATTCCTGACGTGATTGTAGTTGTTGCTTAACAGAATCACGAACAGGTAGATATTTTTTAATTGCCTCTAGTCGCTCTCGAGATAATTTAGCTGAGTGTGGTTCTCCAATACTCATTATTGATAATATCTATAATGGCTGTTTAATTCATAGCAGCAGAGAGGGTGAATGACCAACGCGTAGTGACCAGATTGTGAAAAAAATAAAAAAAAATCTGGTCAATTAAAGAAGTTTTCATTATTAAGACAAAAACTTTAATGTCTCAGGCAAGTGGTCTGTTCACCCTCTCTGCTGCTGCAGTTGAGTTGATATACAGCCGAGAAAGCAGGGTGCAGAGGGTTTGATCTTAATTTGAGGGCATATTGTATCGAAAGCATTTTTCTACGATTTGATAAAGGTGGCTCGTTCGCTCATGCGAGAAGGCTTTCACGTGGGGATATCCTAAATGCTGCCAGAGCGAGTATTATCCCTTGATGGTGAATTGGGTCAAGCATCTTTAGGTATGACTTTCTGGCTGAACCATACGCAACGCAACCATAGTCCAGTTAGGAACAGTACAAGTTCTATATAAAATGATGATGATTTTTCTATCAGCGCCCCAGTCAGTATGCTCTACTACTTTAAGTAAATCTAGCGATTTCAAGCATTTAACTCTCAAGTTCTTTATGTGTTGAATGAAGGTCAGATTTTGTCGAAGATAACACCTTGAAGCTTTGTTTCCTCAACATCTGGTACAGGTGGTACATAAAGCCTGAGTTTAGGTTCGTCATGGTGTCTTCGTAACTGACAAAAATGCATGCACACTGTTTTTGATTTTGAGAATTTAAAACCGTTGGCATTGGGCCAGTTTTGAATCTTGTTTATATTTTGTGTTGTTGTCTTTCAATTATATACATATGCTTTGATCGATAGCATATTTGGAAATCATCAGCGTATATAGAGAAATCCACACCAGGAGCCAGACACTTGGTAATGCTATTAATTTTGATGTTGAAAAGTGTTACAGATAAAATGCTGCCCTAGGGCACACCCATCTCTTGCTCATACAAATCAGACAGGGTGGAACCCACTCGTACCTTGAATTCCATGTTTGAGAGAAAGTTCGATATAATAGAGGGCAGACTGCCTTTTAGACCCAGATCGTGCAGGTCATTCAGTACTCCGTACTTTCATGACGTATCATAGTCCTTTGCCAGATCAAAGAAAACCGCTAAACCATGTTCCTTCTTGATAAAAACATAGCGAATAAATGTTTCAAGTCTAACCAGATGATCATTGGTGCCTACGGCCGTATGGAAAGCCACTTTGGAAAGCAGACATTAAAGTAAACGTCTCTAAGTACCATACAAGCCGAGAATTTATTATTCTTTCAATTGTTTTGCGCACACAGCTCGTCAGTAAAATGGGGCGGTAGTTGGTATTATCTGTTCTATCTTTACCTTGGTTGGGAATTGGTATTACTGTTGCTTCTTTCCAAATTGTTAGTACGTTACCAACCATCCATACATCATTGAAGACTTCCAAAAGTACTATTAATGATGGTTCTGGTAGGTGTTTCAAAAACTGGTAATGTATTTCTTCAGGAGCAGCGGATGTATCATGGGCCTTTTTCAAAGCTTCCGTGAGCTCCAGTAGTGAAAACGGTTGGTTATAACTTTATGTGTTATTGGATGTACATTTCAACCGTGTCTTTCTTTTCGACCTTTTAATCTTCGGAAGGTGTCCGAATAGTTGGACAATGAGGAATATTTAGAGAAATTATCAGGAAATATATTTGCTGTATCATGTTTGTAATTGAAATGGTTATTGTTTAATTTCAGATGTCGAAACGAATTGTGTTTTCCATTTTTTTGGGGGGGGATTGTGTCCCATATGTTCTTACTAGAGGAACCAGAGTGTAAATTAGAAACGAGTTTCTTATATGACGATCCTTATCGTTGATGGTGCGGCGAGCTCGAGAATACGGTACTTACTTAAGTTTTCGGGCGTCGGACGATTATTAAATTTTCTCAGTGATTCTGGACGTTGTCAAATAGCTTTTTTATATTCTTTAGTGAACCAAGGTTTTTGGGGTTGTTTTACAGTTCTACGAGGACGTGGGAATTGATTCTTCTGCAATCTTGGTTAAAATATAAGTCAAATGTTAAATAAGGTCATTAACATTTAAATGGGTATCGATGGTAAGCTTAGTTTTACAAAGTGCTTCAAACTTGGCCCAATCGGCCTTCTTTAAATTCCATTGTGGAACTGCATCATCAGTTGTAGAGTTAATATTCTTAAGAGTGATTGGAAGGTGGTCATTGCTGTGAAGGTCATCAGCGACCTTTCTATCGTAGTCCAACACCAGCGAAGGAGAACAACTTGTCAAATCGATACACGTGTATGTTCCCGTTCCTTGAGGTAAATATATCGGCGATTTGGTGTTATATAGACACAAATCGTATATAGAAAGGAAGTCTTCTACTTTTTGGCCTCTGTCACTTATTTGATTTGATTCCATAAAATGTTATGCGCATTAAAATTCACGAGAAGAACAAATGGTGCTGGAAGGTGTTGAACAAGTTTGTCTAATTCGTTTGGTAGTAGGTTGGTGTTTTGGTGGTATATAAATGGAACAAAAGGTAATCACTCGATGTAGAGTGACGCTTACAGCAATGGCTTGCAAATTTGAGTTTAAGGGGATGACACTATGAGGAGACCTATTGTTCACTACAACGGAAACTCCTCCTGAGACCAAATTAATATTTTTAAGGTAGGTGTTAAAAATGGGTTAGTTTCTAAATGTGATATTTTCCGTATCTTTTAAGAATGTTTTCTGCAGGCATAATACTGCAGGATCATGTTCATTTAAAAACATAATTAGTTGGTTTTAAGTCCTCGATAGTTCCATCGTATGATGGTTTTCTTCATTATGAATTTAATAATGTAATTAGGTTAGACCTTTCGCGGGATAATTTATGTGCTTATTTATCTGGAGGAAGTACGGAGTTACATGTTTTGGTTGTAGGTCTGGAGCTACCTTCAGTACATGGAACAGTTTCTTCTGCATCCATGTCCTCAATCTCGGGAAACCTATTGCACAGCTTTATGTGGTTATCCACCCCGTTTTTTGCCTGTTTGATTGGGATCTCTTTTTACTATTTAGTAATTTTGGTGGCATGTTGTTGAATGCTGTTTGAGTAGATACTGTCCTTTTCTGGGGTTTGTAGTGTGAAGTATTTGAGCTTGATGGTGAATCAGGTGTACTTGTTTGTGTTTACGCGTCCTTGATAGTTTTGACATTGTTTTCTACTACGATTGAGAAGGCTGGGCCAGGGAGGGACGTCCTCGCTTGTAAAGCTTTCTGGCCTCTGGATATGGGATGTTGGAAGTGTACTTTGCCCGTTGTATTTCCTCCTCTTGTTTCTAGTTTTCACAATCTTTGGAATTGGCGAGGTGCTCCTTTCCACAGTTGAGGCAATGCGGAGTGGCTTTGCAATCAGGCCCCCATGAGAAGAGTCTCCGCATCGGCCACATACTAGGCCTTTTGGGGAACATTGTTCGTTATGGCCGTATTTCTGACAATTGGAGAATCGAAGTGGATTTGGAATGTAAATCTCCATCTTGATTTGCAAAAATCCAACTTTGACTAATTTAGGACTTGTTGGTCTGTTGAAAGTGAGTATAATGGTGCTTGTGTCCTGCAAAGTGTTGTTACGTTTTATACAAAATCTACATACGGTAGTGACACCTTCATTTTCGAATGTTGTTACTGGAACATCAAAGAATGTTTTCATTTTCTGAGTATTTTCAGATTGTCTTCGTCGTTCAAACGCTACGAGTAAACAGCCCGATTTTAATATTTCACGGTTGTTGGTGTGTCCATCGATCCCTTTATAGTCTTTGCAATTAAAAGAAAGTATCGCAAGCGGTCGTGAAGTATTTTTGGATTGGATCACCATGAAGTGTGGGAATGACTACACGCCACATGGCCCGTCGTCCGAGTCAGATAATGGATTCGTTCTTTTAAGCTGATTTTTATTAGTTCTCCATGGTAGTTTAGTTACAAGTCAGCACCCGTGCTTACCGCCCACCACGTAACCCAACAAGTGGACACTTTTGAAGCGTCAGGGATACATAGATTTTATACTCAGTAGGCAAAATCACTTCCCGATTTATCCCGTAAGACATATTCAGTCAGTAAAATTACCTCCCAATCGACCCATTAAGCCAAAGCCTTCTAGGAAGTCTTTTAAGAATTGCGAAAAGGAAAACTAAAGGGGTAGGCTGTAGGGGCAACGGTAGTGTCAAGAGAGATACAAGGAAAAAGACAGAGAAAGTAAGTTAAGACTGCCTAGGGCTCGGTGTGACCTTGCCGATTTGTCGAGAACGGGTCAATCCTGAGCACCCGTTTGAAGAGGTAGAGGCCAAATTAGTGTATTGCATTGGAAAGCCTCTGCTCAACTAATAGGATTCTTTCCTGCCCCGACACGGACCGCAACCCACGGCAGACAGTTTGCCTCTACTTAGTCGCCTCTTACTACACGCAGCGAGGACACGTCGGGCCAATTCTACAACCCTGGACCCGCACGGGAATATCCATAGTGTGTACTTCAGCTCTGTCCATGATAGTAGATCATCCAGAAAATCTGACATACTTGCGATATTATGCTGGTTTGAACAAAACCGTCGTCGTATTGAGGATGAAAAAAGCTGTCATCGGGATACATAAAACTGTCTTAGAGATGAACAAATAAACGTCTGCTATTGCTACTGAGGCTGCTTAGTATGTTCGTGAACGATCATGGCAATCACAGGTACCTGAATGTATATTTCTCACGCACAGTGATAAATTAGAAAATCGTGTGACAATTATCGTACACACATACAATCCAAAAACAATAGTCTCGGTAACTTTTATCAAACATGATTCATGTTGCATACTTTGGACACTCTCATGTTAAAACATATGTTGGCCTTAATGGGCATTTGGTTATTTTGCTATGTCGAGACAAGGATGAAACTGAAACTACTACATCATGGATTCACAGCGGTACTCGTACAATCCAGAACCGTAGCGACACCAGCGCTATCAATGACGAAATTGATGAAGGCATTGAAAGGTACTAGAGACGTTAAAAGAAGTACACCAATGCAGAATCTGGATGGACTATTGACCGACATGCTCAAGTCGAAGCATATACCTCTCCATATCAACAATTTTGTGGATCTGGTACAAACCAACATCAGCATCGGCTCCACAACTGTCTATTATAAATGTAAAACATTTTGACAACATATATTTTGAATGGGACATTTTGTTAGTGTTAAATCTAGCTAGTAACAATAAAGTCCTGTCTCGGAAATACCAGCATCTCTCAGGTAAACCCAGTTTTGGTAATATTGAATTTCGTATGCAGGTTACTAAGGTCACGCTGAACAAATTTGTAACGCTCAACCTTGGTATCGCGGTTAATGTGTTAACATCATGTAAATGCTTTTATTTGCTTGTAATATCCCCACACGGACAAAATGGACCAATCCAGATTGATTGGGTGTTGCTGAGTGATATAATTAGTTTAGCATCGGTATCAAATTGGATATGGATAAATAATCTTTCCCGGTTGCTTAACCGACAGAGCAAACATGCCCGTAAGAACTTTACATACAGGCGTTGCATGTATGTATTTAACACTCAACAACTGCTCACCAACTACGACCTATACCACGGTGGGATTAGTGAAAAAATTCAGCGGACAATAATGTTAATATCAGGTGAAACCTTTCTTAAATTCAATGAGGTACAACGAAAGATAAAAGTATGTTATATCCTCTACGCGGACTTTGAATGTCTCAACGTTTCAGTGTAAGACGCTAACGTGTCAAACAATAACCAAACTAGTCAAATTGCTGAACAAATCCCATGCGGGTTTTGTTATATTGCAGTTGATGTGACGGGCAATCCGAAGAACCAATGTTGTGTCGTGGCAAGGACTATGTTTATGTGGTTCTTAAATCGATCGAAGTTACAGAGAAACGGATTTCACAGCAGCTCTATTCGCCCGTATACATGATTATGACCCGTACTAACATTAGCGATTTTTCCGCAGCCACTCTTTGCTGGTTCTGTGAAGAAGCCTTTACTTTATCAAGTTGAAAATGTGACCCTTTTTATATCACTGGCGGATACAGAGACGCTAGAAGTGATAAGGAAGCAAAAGAGGAGATGCATCATTTCATGGGACTCTTATACGGGGAGGAATAATAATGAACCCCTGTAACGAAGGGGAGATATGTGAGAAATGTCCAGAGGTTTATCCGTTATAAGTCCTGTCTGAAGTCCAAGAGAGTGATTTTCATAAATTTTGGCTATCTTCGCAAAATAAAATGTTAACATAAGATGTATTCAGCATCTAGTCATGCAAATTTTCATTCATCAGTTTGGTGCAAATGTTACAAATTTGCCAACAAATAGACATTGTATCAGTAATATGCGGTAATTTATAGCGACAAGGGCGAATGTAATTTATAAGAAATATCCATAGATTAAATACGATGCAGTACTTGGATGTCGAGATAAGAAATAATAGGATTAAAATGGTCATATATCTTACATTATGGATCTCCTTTTGAAATTCATGCCGTCGAGAACATATCTTTGTAAACTTAGTTGGCCGCAAATGGAAGCCAGTTAACTTTAGCTGGGTCAACATTATGCAGCAGGCTTAACATGTGGATATATATATATATATATATATATATATATATATATATATATATATATATATATATATATATATATATATATATATATATATATATATATATATATATATATATATATATATATATATATCCATCCTCAAACGGAGAATATAATTTTAAAACTACAGTTATTATTCATCGCTCCATTAGAAGTGGCCATTACCCACCCATCTACTGTCTGCACCGAGTAGAACGTACACGAAGGGAATTCAAAGATTCGAGAGAGAATATTTATTTTTCAAAACCAAATGGCCATTTTAAATACCGCCTAAATCTCTTGGAAAAGAGAAACTATTCAAAAGATTGGATATTGATAAAAGAAACAATTATGAAACGTGTATGTATGTGTGTTTGTTTGAATATTATTTTACTGTTTAAAACATAAATACATAGAGACTCTTAATTTTGTTTAATATTTCTAATGAATGCAAATAACAATAAAATTTAAAAATAACCCATATAAAGTCCATGTTTGCTTCATTGTGTACTGTCTCTGATTTGTATTTCTTCTCTAGCATAGATTTTTCGTCTGCGTTTGTACAAGTTCTAATAGAAATCCAAGGCTACGTTGATGAAGAAAGCACACACACCGAAAACTGTTGGAATTGTATCTCTGTAAACTCTCATTTTGAATTGAGTGATATAGATATTATACTGTATTTTCAAGTCCTAGATTTAACATTCCCACAACAAGTTGCTACGTATGTTATTTGTAGCAAGTTGTATTTCATACATATTCAGTATCAAGATGGGCAAATGTTCATTTATCATTTTTTGTACAACTATTATAAATTTGCTACCCTAAGCTGACTTGGCTATGGCTTTGCCAAATACGTCGAATGAAAATGTTTCTCTCAGTTATATTAGCGTCAATTTACTACATTGTCGAAGGAAGGCATACGATGGCGTGCGTTAAATCTGGTTCTTAATTTTTTTCTTGCATATTTCATAAATCTGCCACCCTACGCTGACTTGACATTGGTTTGCACAATGTTATATTTATCAAACTAGATTTAAGATGTTGTGGGAAAATATTACCTATGGTTTGTTTTCTAAACCACAGCTATTTTTGCTATATTTTCCGATTCTACATTTGATAACGTGATCATTAGTCTACAGCGTATATGGCTGTGGCATACATGCATGCATGCATATATATATGTGTTGACATACACATGCATAGGAAGGGATGGGAGCACTGTTAATAGAGTGAGAGGTAACCTAGTCGAATCATGCTGAAATCAACAATAATAAAGAAAAGATCACACCTTGCTCAACAGAAACCAGAAACTAATCGACGACGACGTTCGTTATCGCCTTGTTACAATGAGAGAAGTCGGAGCAAAAATTCATCTGACTGATTATGAAGAAAAAATGATCGATCCATATGCAGGATCATCTAGCACCATTGGGTCGAGATAGTCAAGATCAGTCAAGATCAGTCAAAATCAGTCAAGAAAGCCAGTAGAGAGACCCTGAACATTATTCTCACATTCGTGCAACCCCAAAAAATGACTTCGAGAAAAAAATAGAACGACGGTGAAATTTAAAGACTTCAGGTCTCAAGTTCCAGCTGAAAACACAGTTATCTTCAATACTGATATATCTGTCTAATTGTTAGAGATCAGTGCCAGTCTCAAGATTAAAACTCTCCAAGCTTTCTGAGAGACTTCAACACGTTCAAAAATGAGACGATGAATTTGAAATTACCGATGTAAAAGATACTACTCACATTATGCACATTTCACCTCCATGGCTCAGCCGACGACGCAAAGTTTTATTGGTGGATCAACTTCGCAATATCAAGACAAACATCGTCCTGATTGGCAACCACCAAGACCAGAAGTGTTAAGCTCGTGCCATCGTCATGGCTTCAATTTATACTAAGCGAAAAGATAATCAGAATGGGAACAATCAAGACAGATTATCAGAAGATAGGACAGAACCAAGCAACGGAGAGAAGTTTTCTTTGAACAAGCTGTCACTGCCAGATGAATCGTGTGTGGAATTCATGAAATCTAAAATATATAAGACATGCTCGTTATATTTTGAATGTGTACCCTCAATCTCTTCTGAAATACATTTGCATTTATCATCACTAAATTACTTCTTGAATGGAAAAAAGTAAATACAGGTGTTTCGTTGATAGAGAATCCGAAGAACTGAACACTACATTACGACTATGAAGATCCTAGCCCCCGTTGATGGGTTGCAAAATTGCAAACGTCTTCATATTGCGTATCGGTTCGTTTAAAGTAACATAAAGAAACGAGCGAAGACAACAAGCTTTGAAAGTTTTAACAAAAATAATGTATTTCCCTAGAAAACACGGTGAAAAAGGTGAAAATATGAAATAGGACTTACGATTTGCGAAGAAAATCCAAACATTTGTCCTAAAATTGTGAAAAACATATAAGTCCTATCAATAAACAGTTCTAATTGAAGCTAGTCTGAATCTCAGTTCCGTTCCAAGATGGTGGATGATGACGTCAGAAGAAGTTTTTAAACAAATGTCCAGAATTTTCACTTTGAATCACAATTTGTACTGTTCCGTTCCAATTTAGAATCAAATTCTAATGTCTTTGTCCAAAGCCACTTGTGTAGTTATCTAGGGAAAGCAATTATTGTTTAAAAAGTAGATGAACTACAGCTGTCATCTATAACAATATACATCTCGCACTACAGAAGTACACATGAATAACTCTTTCCAGCACCAGAAAAAGAATACCTTCTTCTCAAGGTATAGGAACGACTCTACAGGGTGTTAAAATATGACTCTGACTGACTATTTCACAGATACCTGAGTATTTAAACCGAACGAAAACGTCATTTCATGCACACGCACGAAGAACGTGTGGTTATTTCGCAATAAACAATCGCAGTACACGATGTAAACACGTATAATTAGAAATGACTTCGGCCGCAACCAATCGTTTATGCCGGCAGTTTATCCACCCGGCAATCTATTAAAAAAACTTACGAAAGCCGAGAGTCATATTTACGTTCTAAATAAACACGACGTTTCCTTCAAAATATCAGACCCTGTGAACATAATACTTTTCCAAATAATATACATTAATACAAAAATGAAATAAAAAGAATTCAAACTTTAACACACAACTATGTGGCAAGTACTGCTGAACACAGAAGATAATTGTCGACTGATAACATATGCTTATTGGTAACAAGTCGATGGAATTATTTCTTTGTTGAAGAAGAAAAAGGAGCAAGGTCACGTGTATCATATGGTTGGTTGGTTGGTTGAATTTTTTTACGGCGCACCAGCACTATGAGGCTATTTAGCGCCATGCAAAAGATTATATCTTTCATTATTTAAAAGTGGTAAAAGATTACGTATCGACCAGCAATACGAAATCAAACAGTTGACGGTAAAACGATAAAATGGTAACAGTGATAAATAAATAAAGTTTCCCGATCAACGGGGAGTGCAAATGATGTATGACAACGAAAACAGATGAAAGGTAATTAAAATCAAGCGACGGTATATATAGCACATAAAACTGTTTAAGGTGATAGCATAAAAGCTATAGCTTATGATAAATATTTACTTCCTTCAGGAAGTCTATAATATAAGAAATGCTAACTGTATCAAAGAGCTCCCTAATGTCATGCACATTGTAATAATGATTACGCGTAGGTTGGAGGTCGAAACACTCCAACATAAAGTGCTTAACAGTGAATGGTTCATTGCAAGATATGCACTCTGGTGGTTCTTCTCCTTTTAGTATATAGGAGTGGGTTAAATAAATATGGCCGATTCGAATTCTTGCAATGACTACCTCCTCCCTACGGACGGCTCTGTAGGAAGGAATCCATTCTCCTAGGGTTGGCTTGATGGCCTGAAGTTTGTTATTCACGGCATCATTCCATGATGCCTGCCATTTCTGACGTAGACATTCTTTGATACTACGTTTAAAATCAGTATACGGTGTATTAAAATCAGATGGTTCTAGTGATAGTGCCATTTTAGCAGCGCGGTCTGCTTTGTCATTACCTTTAATTCCAATACGGCTGGGTAACCAACAGTATACTATATTGTGGGAGGTACTCAGCTCAGTATGTTTAAGGAGAACATTAGGTAATAATGGATTCTCCAGTTTTCTATTACTTAGTGACTGAAGTACTGATAGTGAATCGGAGAAGATGATGCTATTTAAAATACGCTTGCTTTCAATATATTGCAATGAAAGGTCTATTGCTCTGATTTCGGCTGAAAAAAATGATGAACCATTTGGCAAGTGAACTTTTGTTGTGTGTTTTCCACTAACGAAAGCTGCAGCAGCCTTTTCCTCATCTTTTGATCCATCAGTATATATTCTTGTATAATTTTCAAATTGGGCGATTAGTTTATGGTAAGAGTTGTGGAAGATGGAAGGGTTTGTCTCCGATTTTTTTTTTCATCGTGTAACGTGAAAAGAACCTTTGGTTGTTGAAGTAGCCAGGGAGGTGTTTCGGAGACGGTCGTTTTCAGAATTTTTGAAAGTTCAATTTTGGTACTGTCAAGGCATGGTAATATTCTAATGCCAAAGGTAGGTGTGACGTTTGGTTTATTGTCATATACAGTTTTATATAAGGTTTTATATTTGGGTTCAAAAACAGCCGAAAAAGCAGGGTTCAGAAGGCTTGATCCTAATTTGAGAGCACACTGTGCGGAAAGCATTTCTCTAGGTTGTGATAAAGGTGGCTCGTTCGCTTCAACGAGTAGGCTTTCACACGGGGATGTCTTAAATGCTCCCAGGGCAAGTCTTATTTCCTGATGATGAATTGGGTCTAGCATCTTCAAATAGGACTTCCTAGCTGAACCATAGACAATGCAACCATAGTCTAGTTTCGAGCGAATAAATGTTATGTATAAACTGAGTATGACTTTCCTATCAGCACCCCAGTCAGTGTGCGCTATTACTTTAAGTAAATCTAGAGATTTCAAGCATTTAGCTTTCAAATTGTTCAGGTTTGGAATAAAGGTCAGTTTTCTGTCGAAGATAATACCTAAGAATTTTGCTTCCTCAACAACTGTAATAGGTGTTCCGTCCAGCGTGAGTGTAGGCCCATCATGATGTCTTCGTAACTGACAGAAATGCATACATACAGTTGTTGATTTCGAGAATTTGAAACCGTTAGTATTGGCCCAATTTTGAATCTTCTTGATATTTTGCTGTAATTGTCGTTCAATTGTATGCATGTGCTTTGATCGGTAACATATTAAAAAGTCATCAACATATAGGAAGCAATCCACACCTGGAGTCAGACACTTGGTGATGCTATTAATTTCTATGTTGAAAAGAGTCACCGATAAAATACTGCCCTGGGGCACACCCATCTCTTGATCGTGCATATCAGAGAGGGTGGAGCCCACTCGTACCTTGAATTCCCTGTCTGAGAGGAAGTTTGATATGAACGAGGGCAGTCGGCCTTTTAGACCCAGATCGTGCAGGTCATTTAGTATTCCGTACTTCCACGTTATGTCATAGGCTTTTCCAGATCAAAGAAAACCGCTACTAAGTGTTCCTTCTTGATAAAAGAGTCGCGAATAAATGTTTCCAGTCTAACCAGATGATCATTGGTACTACGACCATAACGAAATCCACTTTGGAAAGGAGATATTAAATTGTAGGTTTCCAAATACCATACAAGCCGAGAATTGATCATTCGTTCCATTGTTTTGCAAACGCAGCTAGGTAATGATATAGGTCTATAGTTGGTAGGATCTGCGCTATCTTTGCTTGGTTTGGGAATTGGTATTACTGTTGCTTCTTTCCAAATTTTTGGTACATTACCAGTAATCCATAAATCATTGAAGATTTCCAGAAGAATTGTTAAGGATGGTTCTTGAAGGTGTTTCAAAAACTGGTAATATATATCGTCAGGCCCAGCAGATGTATCATGGGCCTTATTCAAAGATTCCATAAGCTCCGACAATGAAAACGGTTGATTATAGCTCTCTGAGTTATTCGATGTGAATTTCAACCGTGTTTTTTCTTTCTGAGCTTTCAATCTTCGGAAAAGCTTCTGAATAATTAGGCGATGAGGAATTTTTGGAGAAACAATCGGCAAGTACATTAGCTATTTCATGTTTGGTATTAAAATTGTTTATATTTAGCTTCAGATGTCGGAAAGAATTGTATTTTCCCTTTCCATTTATTTTGCGGATCGTGTCCCAAACTTTCTTTATTGAGGAACGAGAGTTTAAAGTTGAAACATATTTTTTCCATGATGCTCGTTTACTTTCTTTAATGGTGCGGCGAGCTTTGGCCCGAACAATACGGTACTGAGTTAAATTTTCGGGAGTTGGACGATTAGTACATTTTTTTCAGTGCTTCTCGGCGTTGTCTAATGGCTTCTTTACATTCTTTAGTGAACCACGGATTTGGGTTCTTTTACAGTTCGGCGAAGACTTAGGAATGGATTATTGTGCAATCTCAGTTAAGACAGATGTAAATTGTCGAATAGGATCAATATCGTTTAGGACGGTATCCCTGTTAAGTCTAGCTGTACAAAGCGTTTCAAATTTGGCCCAGTCAGCTTTCTTTAAATTCCACTGTGGAATCGTGTCATCAATTGTAACGTTGGTGTTCTTAAGAGAGATTGGAAAGTGATCACTGCTGTGAAGGTCATCAGCGACCTTCCAATTATAATCCAAAAGTAGTGAAGGAAAACAAATTTTTATGTCGATACATGTGTATGTACGAGTTCCTGGGTGCAAGTACGTCGGAGACATGGTATTAAATAGACACAAG
Source organism: Megalonaias nervosa (assembly GCA_016617855.1). NCBI lineage: Eukaryota > Metazoa > Mollusca > Bivalvia > Unionida > Unionidae > Megalonaias > Megalonaias nervosa. Next base: position 40,180 of record JAECUM010039832.1, on the reverse strand, counting down.
TCGTGTCTAGTAATAAAATCTTCAACCTTTTTGCCCCTGTCGCTTATGTAATTTGATCCCCATAAAATGTTATGGGCATTAAAATCACCGAGTAAAACAAATGGCGCGGGAAGTTGTTGAACAAGCGTGTCTAATTCATTTGGTAATAAGTTGGTGTTTGGTGGTATGTAAATAGAACAAAATGTAATCACTCGATGTAGAGTGACACTCACAGCAATAACTTGCAAATTTGTGTTTAAAGGGATGATTCTATGTGGGGCTCTATTGTTCACAGCAATAGAAACCCCTCCTCAGGCCCTGTCAACGTTCTGTAAGTAGGTGTTAAACAGGGGGTAGTTTTTAAGTGTGATGTTGTCCGTATCTTTTAAAAAGGTTTCCTGAAGGCATATTATTGCAGGATCATATTCGTTTAAAAGCAGAAGAATTTCATTGTATTTGGTTCTAAGTCCTTGACAGTTCCATTGTATGATGGTATTCTTCATTATAAGATTAGAGTGGAGATTTTGGAGCTAGGTTAGACTTTTCGCGGAGACAGTCTGTATGATTATTTCTCTGGAGGAAGTATGGGGGTTATTTGTTTGTTAGGTTTGGAGCTACTTTGAGGACCCGGAGCATTATCTTCTGCATCCATGCTCTCAATGTCCCCAAACCTGTTATAGAGTCTGATGGGGTCCTCTGACCCCTTTTGCTGCCTATTTCTGTGAGATCTATTTTCACTCTTTGGTGACTTCGGTGGTGGGGTATTATTAAACGTTGTTTGGGTAGATGCCGTGGTTTTTTGTGCTTGGTAATGGGGGGTGTTAGAGCGAGGTGTTGACTCGGGTGGATCTGTCTGTGTTTGAGCGTCCTTCGTTGCTTTAGGATTGTTTTTAACTACAGAGGAGAAGGATGGGCCAGTAGGTGATGTTTTTGCTTGTACAAGCTTTCTGGCCTCCGGATAGGGAATGTTGGATGTGTATTTACCCCTCTGAATTTCCTTCTCCTGTTTCCAGGTATCACAATCCTTGGAATTGGCGTGGTGCTCTTTTCCACATTTGACACAATGCGGAGTTGCTCTACACTCAGCTTCCTGTTGAGAATGGTCTCCGCATCGGCCACATATCTGGCCTTTTGAGCAACGATCTTCGTGATGGCCATATTTCTGACATTTATAGCATCGAAGGGGGATAGGTATGTAAATCTCAACCTTCACTTGCAAAAAGCCAACCTTGACCACTCTGGGTACTGCTGGCTTGTTGAAGGTGAGTACGAATGTGTTGGTGTCCTGCAGATTGTTATTACGTTTAATTCTTATTCTGCGAACTGCAGTGACACCTTCGTTTTTCATCCCTTCGAAGATATCTTTGTCGCTTACTCCGGCCAAGTCCCGACATCGAATCACGCCTTTGGACGAGTTGATTGTTGTGTGAGCGAATGAGGTCACCGGAATATCGAAAAATGTCTTCATTTTCCGGATATTCTCGGTCTGACCCCGTCGCTCACATTCAACAAGTAGGCATCCCGATTTCAACTTCTTTACACTTTTTGGTGTACCAATTATACCCGTAATTGTTTTTTCAATAACAAACGGAGACAGTGAGGCTAGCGGTTTTGAGTCGTCTGTAGATTGTATAACCATGAAGCGTGGAAATGATTCCACACCACATGGTTCGTCATCCGAGTCAGATCCAGTTTTAGTACTCTTTAGTTGATTTTTTTTTTGAATATCCATGTTGGTATATTTAATATTCAGCACCCGTGCTCCCCGCCCACCAAGGAGCCCAACAAGGGGACACTTTTTAAGTGTCAGGGTTACACAGATGTTATACTCAGTAGGTAAATTCACCTCCTGATTCATCCCGTAAGATATAATCAGTCAGTAAAAATACCTCCCGATTGACCCGTTGAGCCACCGCCTTCTAAGAAGTCTTCTAAGACATGGGAAAGGGACATTTAAAGGGACAGAATGTAGGGGCAACGGTGGTAGCAAGAGAGATACAAGGAGAAAGATAAAGAAAGAGTGCGAGTAAGTAAAGACCTCCTAGGGCTCGGCGTGACCAGCCGATTTGTCGAGACCGGGCCCATCCCGACCACCCGTCTAGAAGAAGTAGAGACCAAAATAGTGTATTGCATCGGAAAGCCTCTGCTCAACTACCAGGATCCTTTCCTCCTCCGACACGGGTCGCAACCCACGGCAACCAGGTTGCCTCTACTTAGTCGCCTCTTACGACGCGTAGCGAGGCACGGCAGTCCAATTCTTCAACCCCGGACCCGCAGGGGGTCGTTTATTATATGTACTAGGTGCTTATGTTTTAAACAATAAACATCACACACTGTACAAAACCACTGTTGAAAAGTTATTGAAATAATTATGTTTTGGCCAACGGGCCTGTGACTCAGATGAAAACACTCAACAAGATTTGCGTGGTATATTTAAGATTCAAATGTTTGATTGGATTAATGTGATGGTGGTGATGGTATGTCTGAATAGACCCATGCAATCGTATTGAAACAGGTAGCATTGTTTGACCATTTCATTCAGTGATGGCATGTCTGAGTAGACCCATGCAATCATATTGAAACAGGTAATATTGTTTGACCATTTCGATCAATGATGGTATGTCTGAGTAGACCCATGCAATCATATTGAAACAGGTAGCATTGTTTTCATTCATTGTTTGACTATTTCATTCAATAACCTTAAAGTATAAAACATAATCCACCGGCGCATGCTTTCAAAAGCCAGCGTAAAATTACACTGACACTGACAGCATGAAATGCTTCTTTACTCGATTGTGTCAACTGAACAAAAGTTGGCGATATTTTCTATACCTCATTTGACTTTGTGTGCGAATGAACCAGTGAAATCTGTGGAATTATTTTTCACTGGCAGACTTTCCGCAATCTGCAGTGGCTTCATATCGACCTCTTGCTAAAGATTTTGTAAAATGTGCTACAGTCATTGTAACCGCATGATAGTCAAACCCATATCTTTAATAATCGTGGCAACTGGTTAAAACATTTTAAAACAAAATATATTACCTTTCGCTCAGAGAGGAATTTTACCTTTTGAGGTTTCTCTAAGTGTTGAAATCGGAAATATTTATCCATATTTTACATATTTCCACACTATGCTTACCTTAACTTTCAAATTTGTATTAGATTAGTTTGTAATATAAATTGTAAGATGATTTATTTCTTCCTTACTTGGCCCTTTCAGTCGACTTTCTTCCTTTCGTAATAACTTCTGAGATGCTATTTAATTTTCCAAGATACTGACGAACTTACAAAGAAAACAGCATAGTCTATTGCATCAACGACAAGAGTGAAGCGATGGCTGCTGTAATTATCGATGAATATATAGTCTACAAATGTACATTTAAAAAGTCAAAATTAAAAGGACAGCAAATAAGTACTATAAGAAAATATTTATATCGATAGCTTGAAACAAAATTCTAAATTTGTCATCACCCAGAGCAATAATTACACAGCTTAGATAGACATGTGCAGTCCTAATTATTAGGAATTAATAGCCAGTGCTTTGTACCAACATCTACTAAATGCATATGTTTTCTGAGGTTTTAAACCCCAGATTGTTCATTTTCCTCGATCAGAACAATAACTCCAAAGAGATTTCTAGCTACTACTGTTCATATTTGCTAGATTCTCTACATGTTATAAATGCTATTAACGGTAACGTTGTTTCATACAGTTCTAACAGTTATTACACGAAATAATAAGTAGGTATCGTAAGCATAATTTACATCAGCACCACTGAGACTCAAAAGTAATGGATTTGAATGACAAGCGTGTAACACAAATTTGAAGGTAAATTAAATGGGAAAGGCGTTTTGTTAAGGGATCCTAGTGATCTTTGATTTAGAAGTGATGTAACACCTTGTCAAGCTTTACAGAATTACCTAAAAGTGTGTAACTAACCGCTTCGGTGGCCTATGGGTTGGAGCATCCGCCTTGGATGCGGGGAGTTGAGGGTTCGAACCTCGGCCGAGCGATACCAAAGACGTATAAAAATGGTACTAGCAGCTGCCTCGCTTAGCGCTCAGCATTAGGAGGTTAACGTCAGGACTGGTCGGCCTGGTGTCAGAGTAATGTGACTGGGTGGGACATGATGCTATATGTCTGAGGCATGATGCCCCAGTGCTAGACATCACTGCAAACTATCACACTGCAGACATCGTAACTATATGACTGAATAATTTTTGAAGCTACGTTAAAAATCCAAAACACACACACTAAAAGTGTATAACTACTTCTTTACCAATTGATTTGACGCATTGCAATCAACTGATGCATCGTCTATAATTAGTTCCGCACAGCAACGGGAATCAGAATAGGCTTGATGGCGGCTTTAATGAATATTATTTCCCATTTAATGCATATTATTTGCCATCTAGTGTTTATTATTTGACACCGCACTGTTCAGTCTATTGTTCTCCGCCATGTTGACTAATGCTTTCAGAGACGGAAATGTTGGAGTTGGCATCAGGTACCGTACAGATGGAAAACTGTTCAACCCCAGCTTCAAGCGAAAACCAAGGTTATGACAGACACCATCAGGGAGTTCCTATTTGCTGATGACTGCGCCCTAAATGCTGGCTCAAAAGCAGACCTGCAACGCAGCGTTGACAAGTTCTCCAGCTCCTGCACAAGCTTTAGTCTCACCATCAGTACTAAAAAGACTGAATTACTGCGTCAGCTGGCCCCGGGAAAGCCCTATGTTGAGCCCAACATCACCGTCAACAACCAAAAGCTCAAAGTAGTGAACCGCTTCACCTACTTTGGCAGCACAGTATCACAGAGCGTCACCATTGACGACGAGGTGAACCTCCGCATTGCCAGAGTGAGCGCAACTTTTGGCAGACTGTATGCCAACGTCTGGAATAGAAGAGGCATCAGCATCACAACCAAACTAAAGGTCTACAGGGCCGTTGTGCTCCCCACACTACTTTACGCATTCGAAACGTGGACGGAGTATCAGCGCCATGCCAGGAAGCTAAACCACTTTCACACCACAAGTCTCAGGAAAATCCTCAACATCAAGTGGCAGGACAAGGTTCCAGACACCGAGGTACCCGCCCAAGCAGGTCTCATCAGCATCCACACCATCCTGATGCAGTCCCAGCTACGCTGGGAGGGACATGTTGTACGCATGCCAGACCACCGGCTGCCTAAGAGACTTTTCTTTGGCGAGCTACAGCAAGGTCAGCGATTGCACGGAGGTCAGAAGAAACGCTTCAAAGACAATCTGAAAGCTGCACTGAAAGCGTTCAACATAAACCCTGATTCATGGGAGCAAACAGCCAGCGATCGAGTCACTTGGCGTTCCTACATGCACAAAGGCTCCAAGTTGTGTGAATCTATCGGGACAGCAGCTGCAAAGCTGAAGAGGCAAGCCAGAAAAACACGTGCCGTCAACCCTCCTGGAGATGGCCCACTCATCCCTTGTCCCTTCTGCAACCGAACCTTCCGTGCAATGATTGTCCTCATCAGCCACCTGCACACGCACAGAACAGAACCAATCCTTCCAACCCACGGATGAACAGAGTGGTCCTCGTCGACAAGACGGACAAACAACATTTGACATTGAATATTTATTATTTGACATTTAATGCATATTATATGACATTTAATGTTTATTATATGACTTTTAATGTTTATTATTTGACATTTAATGTAAATTATATGACATTTAATGTTTTTTATATAACATCTAATGTTTATTATATGACATTTGATGTTTATTATTTGAAATTTAATGTATATTATTTGACATTTAAGGTTTATTATGTGACATGTAATGTTGATTATATGACTCTTAATGTTTATTATGTGACATTTAATCTTTATTATATGACATTTATTGTTTATTATTTGACATTTAATGTTTATTATATGATATTTAATGTTTATTATGACATTTAATGTCTATTCTTTGACATTTAATATTTATTATATGACATTTAATGTTTATTATATGATATTTAATGTTTATTATGACATTTAATGTCTATTCTTTGACATTTAATATTTATTATATGACATTTAATGTTTATTATATGATATTTAATGTTTATTATATGACATTTAATGTATATTATGTGACATTTAATGTTTATTATATGACATTTAATGTATATTATTTGACATTTAATGTATGCTATTTGACATTTAATGTTTATTATCTGACATTTAATGTTTATTATTTGACATTTAATGTTTATTATATGACATTTAATGTTTATTATATGATACTTAATGTTTGTTATATGATATTTAATTTTTATTATTTGATATTTAATGTTTATTATTTGACATTTAATGTTTATTATGTGACATTTAATGTATGTTATATGATATTGAATGTTTATTATTTGACATTTAATGTCAATTATATCACATTTCATGTTTATTATTTGACATTTAATGTTATTATACGACATTTGATGGTTATTATTTGATATTTAATGTTTATTATTTGGCATTTAATGTATATTATATGACATTTAGTGTTTATTATATGACATTAAATGTTTATTATATGACATTTAATGTTTATTATTTGATATTTAATGTTATTATTTGACATTTAATATTTATTATATGACATTAACGTTTATTATAAGGCATTGAATGTTTATTATATGACATTTAATGTATATTATTTGATATTTTGAAATTTAATGTTCATTATATGGCATTTAATATTTATTATATGACATTCAATAGTTTTTATTTGACATTTAATGTATATTATTTGCCATTTAATTTATTATTTGCCATTTAATGTTTTTTATATGACATTTAGTTCTTATTGTTTGACATTTAATGTGTATTATATGCCATTTATTGTTTATTATGTGACAATTAATTGATGTTTATTATACGACAATTAACTTTGTGTTTATTATTTGACATTTAATGTTTATTATATGACATTTAATTTTTATTATTTCACATTTAATGTTTATTATATGACATTTAATGTATATCAATTGACATTTAATGTTTATTAGATGATATTTAATGTATATTGTATGACATTAAATTTTTATTATTTGCCACTTAATGTTTATTATATGACATTTGATGTTTATTATTTGACATTTAATGTAAATTATATGACATTTAATGTTTATTATATGACATTTAATGTTTATTATATGACATTTGATGTTTATTGTTTGAAATTTAATGTATATTTTTTGACATTTAATGTTTATTTTGGGACATTTAATGTTTATTATTTGACATTTAATGTTTATTATGTGACATTTAATCTTTATTATATAGCATTTATTGTTTATTTTTTGACATTTAATGTTTATTATATGACATTTAATGTTTATTATATGACATTTGATGTTTATTATATGATATTTAATGTATATTATTTGACATTTAATGTTGTTTATTTGACATTTAATGTTTATTATCTGACATTTAATGTTTATTATGTGACATTTAATCTTTATTATATAGCATTTATTGTTTATTTTTTGACATTTAATGTTTATTATATGACATTTAATGTTTATTATATGACATTTGATGTTTATTATATGATATTTAATGTATATTATTTGACATTTAATGTTGTTTATTTGACATTTAATGTTTATTATCTGACATTTAATGTTTATTATGTGACATTTAATCTTTATTATATAGCATTTATTGTTTATTTTTTGACATTTAATGTTTATTATATGACATTTAATGTTTATTATATGACATTTGATGTCTATTATTTGACATTTAATGTTTATTATATGACATTTAATGTTTATTATATGATATTTAATGTATATTATTTGACATTTAATGTTGTTTATTTGACATTTAATGTTTATTATCTGACATTTAATGTTTATTATCTGACATTTAGTGTTTCTTATTTGACATTTAATGTTTATTATATGACAATTAATGTTGATTATATGACATTTAATGTTTATTATATGACATTTAATGCCAATTATATGACATTTCGTGTTTATTATTTGACTTTTAATTTTTATTATATAACATTTAATGTTTGTTATTTGATATTTAATGTTTATTATTTGACATTTAAGGTTTATTATATGACATTTAGTGTGTAGTATATGACATTCAATGTTTATTATATGACATTTAATGTTTATTATTTGATATTTAATGTTTATTATTTGACATTTAGTATTTATTATATGACATTTAATGTTTATTATAAGACAATGAATGTTTATTATATGACATTTAATGTTCATTATTTGACATTTGGTGTTTATTATATGACCTCTTATATTTTTATTTGACACTGAATGTATATTATTTGCCATTTAATGTTTATTATTTGCCATTTAATGTTTTTTATATGACATTTAGTTCTTATTGTTTGACAGTTAATGTGTATTATCTGCCATTTATTGTTTATTAGATGACAATTAATTTAATGTTTATTATTTGACATTTAATTTTTATTATATGACATTTAATGTTTACTGTATCACATTTAATGTTTATTATATGACATTTAATGTATATTAATTGACATTTAATATTTATTAGATGACATTTAATGTATATTATATGACATTAAATTTTTATTATTTGCCATTTAATGTTTATTATATGACATTTAATGTTTATTATTTGACATTTAATGTAAATTATATGACATTTAATGTTTATTATTTGACATTTAATGTAAATTATATGACATTTAATGTTTATTATATGACATTTAATGTTTATTATATGACATTTGATGTTTATTATTTGAAATTTAATGTATATTATTTGACATTTAATGTTTATTATGTGACATTTAATGTTTATTATATGTCATTTAATGTTTATTATGTGACATTTAATCTTTAGTATATAGCATTTATTGTTTATTATTTGACATTTAGTGTTTATTATATGACATTTAATTTTTATTATCTGACATTTGATGTCTATTATTTGACATTAAATGTGTATTATATGACATTTAATTTTTATTCTATGACATTTAACGTATATTATATGACATTTAATGTTTATTATGTGACATTTAATGCATATTATTTGACATTTGAAGTTGATTATGTGTCATTTGAAGTGAATTATTTGACATTTAATGTGTATTATCTGACATTTCATGTTTATTATATGACATTTAATGTTTATTTTATGACATTTAATGTCAATTATGTGACATTTCGTGTTTATTGTTTGACATTCAATGTTTATTATATGACATTAACGTTTATTATAAGGCATTGAATGTTTATTATATGACATTTAATGTATATTATTTGATATTTTGAAATTTAATGTTCATTATATGGCATTTAATATTTATTATATGACATTCAATAGTTTTTATTTGACATTTAATGTATATTATTTGCCATTTAATTTATTATTTGCCATTTAATGTTTTTTATATGACATTTAGTTCTTATTGTTTGACATTTAATGTGTATTATATGCCATTTATTGTTTATTATATGACAATTAATTGATGTTTATTATATGACAATTAACTTAATGTTTATTATTTGACATTTAATGTTTATTATATAACATTTAATTTTTATTATGTCACATTTAATGTTTATTATATGACATTTAATGTATATCAATTGACATTTAATGTTTATTAGATGATTTTTAATGTATATTGTATGACATTAAATTTTTATTATTTGCCACTTAATGTTTATTATATGACATTTGATGTTTATTATTTGACATTTAATGTAAATTATATGACATTTAATGTTTATTATATGACATTTAATGTGTATTATATGACATTTGATGTTTATTGTTTGAAATTTAATGTATATTTTTTGACATTTAATGTTTATTTCGGGACATTTAATGTTTATTATTTGACATTAAATTTTTTTTATGTGACATTTAATCTTTATTATATAGCATTTATTGTTTATTTTTTGACATTTAATGTTTATTATATGACATTTAATGTTTATTATATGACATTTGATGTCTATTATTTGAATTTAATGTTTATTATATGACATTTAATGTTTATTATATGATATTTAATGTATATTATTTGACATTTAATGTTGTTTATTTGACATTTAATGTTTATTATCTGACATTTAATGTTTATTATCTGACATTTAGTGTTTCTTATTTGACATTTAATGTTTATTATATGACAATTAATGTTGATTATATGACATTTAATGTTTATTATATGACATTTAATGCCAATTATATGACATTTCGTGTTTATTATTTGACTTTTAATTTTTATTATATGACATTTAATGTTTGTTATTTGATATTTAATGTTTATTATTTGACATTTAAGGTTTATTATATGACATTTAGTGTGTAGTATATGACATTCAATGTTTATTATATGACATTTAATGTTTATTATTTGATATTTAATGTTTATTATTTGACATTTAGTATTTATTATATGACATTTAATGTTTATTATAAGACAATGAATGTTTATTATATGACATTTAATGTTCATTATTTGACATTTGGTGTTTATTATATGACCTCTTATATTTTTATTTGACACTGAATGTATATTATTTGCCATTTAATGTTTATTATTTGCCATTTAATGTTTTTTATATGACATTTAGTTCTTATTGTTTGACAGTTAATGTGTATTATCTGCCATTTATTGTTTATTAGATGACAATTAATTTAATGTTTATTATTTGACATTTAATTTTTATTATATGACATTTAATGTTTACTGTATCACATTTAATGTTTATTATATGACATTTAATGTATATTAATTGACATTTAATATTTATTAGATGACATTTAATGTATATTATATGACATTAAATTTTTATTATTTGCCATTTAATGTTTATTATATGACATTTAATGTTTATTATTTGACATTTAATGTAAATTATATGACATTTAATGTTTATTATTTGACATTTAATGTAAATTATATGACATTTAATGTTTATTATATGACATTTAATGTTTATTATATGACATTTGATGTTTATTATTTGAAATTTAATGTATATTATTTGACATTTAATGTTTATTATGTGACATTTAATGTTTATTATATGTCATTTAATGTTTATTATGTGACATTTAATCTTTAGTATATAGCATTTATTGTTTATTATTTGACATTTAGTGTTTATTATATGACATTTAATTTTTATTATCTGACATTTGATGTCTATTATTTGACATTAAATGTGTATTATATGACATTTAATTTTTATTCTATGACATTTAACGTATATTATATGACATTTAATGTTTATTATGTGACATTTAATGCATATTATTTGACATTTGAAGTTGATTATGTGTCATTTGATGTGAATTATTTGACATTTAATGTGTATTATCTGACATTTCATGTTTATTATATGACATTTAATGTTTATTTTATGACATTTAATGTCAATTATGTGACATTTCGTGTTTATTGTTTGACATTCAATGTTTATTATATGACATTAACGTTTATTATAAGGCATTGAATGTTTATTATATGACATTTAATGTATATTATTTGATATTTTGAAATTTAATGTTCATTATATGGCATTTAATATTTATTATATGACATTCAATAGTTTTTATTTGACATTTAATGTATATTATTTGCCATTTAATTTATTATTTGCCATTTAATGTTTTTTATATGACATTTAGTTCTTATTGTTTGACATTTAATGTGTATTATATGCCATTTATTGTTTATTATATGACAATTAATTGATGTTTATTATATGACAATTAACTTAATGTTTATTATTTGACATTTAATGTTTATTATATAACATTTAATTTTTATTATGTCACATTTAATGTTTATTATATGACATTTAATGTATATCAATTGACATTTAATGTTTATTAGATGATTTTTAATGTATATTGTATGACATTAAATTTTTATTATTTGCCACTTAATGTTTATTATATGACATTTGATGTTTATTATTTGACATTTAATGTAAATTATATGACATTTAATGTTTATTATATGACATTTAATGTGTATTATATGACATTTGATGTTTATTGTTTGAAATTTAATGTATATTTTTTGACATTTAATGTTTATTTCGGGACATTTAATGTTTATTATTTGACATTAAATTTTTTTTATGTGACATTTAATCTTTATTATATAGCATTTATTGTTTATTTTTTGACATTTAATGTTTATTATATGACATTTAATGTTTATTATATGACATTTGATGTCTATTATTTGAATTTAATGTTTATTATATGACATTTAATGTTTATTATATGATATTTAATGTATATTATTTGACATTTAATGTTGTTTATTTGACATTTAATGTTTATTATCTGACATTTAATGTTTATTATCTGACATTTAGTGTTTCTTATTTGACATTTAATGTTTATTATATGACAATTAATGTTGATTATATGACATTTAATGTTTATTATATGACATTTAATGCCAATTATATGACATTTCGTGTTTATTATTTGACTTTTAATTTTTATTATATGACATTTAATGTTTGTTATTTGATATTTAATGTTTATTATTTGACATTTAAGGTTTATTATATGACATTTAGTGTGTAGTATATGACATTCAATGTTTATTATATGACATTTAATGTTTATTATTTGATATTTAATGTTTATTATTTGACATTTAGTATTTATTATATGACATTTAATGTTTATTATAAGACAATGAATGTTTATTATATGACATTTAATGTTCATTATTTGACATTTAGTGTTTATTATATGACCTTTTATATTTTTATTTGACACTGAATGTATATTATTTGCCATTTAATGTTTATTATTTGCCATTTAATGTTTTTTATATGACATTTGGTTCTTATTGTTTGACAGTTAATGTGTATTATCTGCCATTTATTGTTTATTAGATGACAATTAATTTAATGTTTATTATTTGACATTTAATTTTTATTATATGACATTTAATGTTTACTGTATCACATTTAATGTTTATTATATGACATTTAAAGTATATTAATTGACATTTAATATTTATTAGATGACATTTAATGTATATTATATGACATTAAATTTTTATTATTTGCCATTTAATGTTTATTATATGACATTTAATGTTTATTATTTGACATTTAATGTAAATTATATGACATTTAATGTTTATTATTTGACATTTAATGTAAATTATATGACATTTAATGTTTATTATATGACATTTAATGTTTATTATATGACATTTGATGTTTATTATTTGAAATTTAATGTATATTATTTGACATTTAATGTTTATTATGTGACATTTAATGTTTATTATATGTCATTTAATGTTTATTATGTGACATTTAATCTTTAGTATATAGCATTTATTGTTTATTATTTGACATTTAGTGTTTATTATATGACATTTAATTTTTATTATCTGACATTTGATGTCTATTATTTGACATTAAATGTGTATTATATGACATTTAATGTTTATTCTATGACATTTAATGTATATTATATGACATTTAATGTTTATTATGTGACATTTAATACATATTATTTGACATTTGAAGTTGATTATGTGACATTTAATGTTTATTATTTGACATTTAATGTGTATTATCTGACATTTCATGTTTATTATATGACATTTAATGTTTATTTTATGACATTTAATGTCAATTATGTGACATTTCGTGTTTATTGTTTGACATTCAATGTTTATTATATGACATTTAATGTTTATTATTTGATATTTAATGTTTATTATTTGACATTTAAGGTTTATTATATGACATTTGGTGTGTAGTACATAACATTGAATGTTTATTATATGACATGTAATTTTTATTATTTGATATGTAATGTTTATTATTTGACATTTAATGTTTATTATAGGACTTTTAATGTTTATTATAGGACATTGAATGTGTATTATATGACATTTAATGTAGATTATTTGATATTTTGACATTTAATGTTCATTATATGACATTTAATGTTTATTATATGACATTTAATATTTTTTATTTGACATTTAATGTATATTATTTGTTCTTTAATTTATTATTTGCCATTTAATGTTTTTATATGACATTTAGTGCTTATTATTTGACATTTAATGTGTATTATATGCCATTTATTGTTTAATATCTGACAATTAATTAATGTTTATTATATGACAATTAATTTAATGTTTATTGTTTGACATTTAATGTTTATTATATGACATTTAATGTTTATTATACCACATTTAATGTTTATTATATGACATTTAATGTATATTAATTGACATTTAATGTTTATTAGATGACATTTATTGTATATTGTATGACATTAAATTTTTATTCTTTGCCATTTAATGTTTATTATATGACATTTAATGTTTATTATTTGACATTCAATGTATGTTATATGACATTCAATGTTTATTATATGACATTTAAGGTTTATTATATGACATTTAATGTTTGTTATATGACATTTAATGGATATTATTTGACATTTAATGTTTATTATTTGACATTTAATGTTCATTAGTTGACATTTAATGTATATTATATGACATTCAACGTTTATTATATAACATTTAATGTTCATTATATGACTTTTAATGGTTATCATATGACATTTAATGTTTTCTAAATGATATTTAATGGATATTATTTGACATTTAATGTTTATTATTTGACATTTAATGTATATTATTTGGAATTTAGTGTTTATTATTTGACATGTAATGTTTATTGTATAACATTTCATGTTCATTATATGACATTTAATGTTTATTATATGACATTTAATGTTTACTAAATGACATTTAATGGATATTATTTGACATTTAATGTTTATTATTTGAGATTTAATGTATGTTAGTTGCCAATTAGTGTTTATTATTTGACATGTAATGTTTATTATATGACATGTAATGTTTATTAATTGACATTTAATGTTTATGATATGACATTTAATGTTTATTATTTGACATTTAATGTATATTATTTGCCATTTAATGTTTAATATTTGCGTTTTATAGTTATTTTTGCAGAGACTATAAAGGATTTTCAGCTGAAAAATGAATCAACACTGTGGCAGAGACGTTGCATATACGGTGATAGAACTGAAGTTCAAAGGTATGATGACCATGATGCTGCCAAAAGTTTTTAAAAGCTTAGCAACGTACGTTTCTTTCATGTTCAGCTGATATGTTATGGTCAGATATGACTTTCTTCGGTGGATATAAAATGAAGGATGCACTGATACTATTATACCAGAATTTGCCATAACTGGTTACTTTTGTAAACATTATTCAAAACAATAAAATTGTCATCATGTAGATGAGTCTCTCTCTATAAATATAAAAATGGCAAAAACATCATAATATGTAGGGACAAAGTCTAATTCATGGAAAACAGACCTTATATTAAATGTAAAATATTTAACATACCGTCCGTTGATGTCGTAAGTAAAAAGCTGTGGCTATAGGAATCAGATGAATCTATAAACATCCATAATGAACACATTAACACAATATTTGGAAACAATATTATACATTATATTAAGTTTATGATATTAATTAATACTATGAACATGTATCAAAACCTCTGATAATTCAACATTACAACATAAGAACGGTGCTGGAGGAAGTTAACAACACATAATTATAAAGTCATCTTGACATAATCTGATAAGAAGATCGATAAATACAACATTACATTTCTACCATTTCTTACTAGTTACAATTCTAAAGCTACATAGGAAGTGTCCGATGGGTATTCTATGTGACATATTAGAATAAGCCTTTACATACAATATATATCGTCAACGATAAGACGGATATTGCATCGTGCATTAACTCTAAAGTAGACCATATTTAATCAAATGTAACTTATAAAATGAAACCCTCCACGGCCAAAGTTAAAAGAACTAAGAAAGGCAGTGTCGGAGTAACAGAATGATGGAAGAATGAATGCATGAATAAAATATGAATGAATATATATATATATATATATATATATATATATATATATATACTATATATATATATATATATATATTATACATATATATATATATATATATATATATATATATATATATATATATGATCTCAAATGAGTAATGATTTAATATTTAATTTAAGAAACGAGTTGAATACTATCCAGCTTTTGCGAGCCTTTATTGTACAGAAGACGTAGACAAATTTCTGTTTGAGTCCTATTTGCATCACATATTTGCTGCGTAAATATGCTGTATTTGGATAAAGCTATGTCAGTTCATAGAGCGGTTTATGTCCACATTCTTCTGTGAACAGAGGTGAGTTTATTTACTTCAATAAGTTAACATTTAAACCACGGTTGTATAAAGGGTGGCTTTCATTTCTATATTACAGATATACCATCCCCTCCCCCCACGTCGCCACCTGCTAACAAATGAGCAATACCCGTAGTTTTACTTCTTCTTGTTGTTCATGTCTTGGAGTTTTACGCTATTTTTTTGATGATGATATTGTCATACATGACATAACAAACCCCTGTAGGTGTAAATTGTCCATATTCAGACAGCCGAGACGATTTTCTTCAATTTCCTTTCGAGAGTCGAGTTGAACAATGACCGAGAAATGTTCATTGAAAACAAAACGTTACAGAAGGAGGGGTTAAAATTGTTTCCCACGGTCTAAGCTAATCAGTAAAGAAAATACTGCACAATGATTTCTTGGGTTTATGTGGACCAATCAGAATCACATAAATTGATATGTTCACATGTTATACTGTCAAAAATTTTAAAATGCACACACTATAGGAAAAGTGTACTGTACTATGAACTATGTACCGTACTATGTGTGATATATATATATATATATATATATATATATATATATATATATATATATATATATATATATATATACCTACTATATAACATATATATATATATATATATATATATATAATTGTGTGTATCAATGTTGATTTGTGATATTGATTCACTTGATCAGTCCGCAGCGAAAATAATATAGAATTCAATATCGCTGATAAAAGCAAACCAAAAGAGAAGAGGAGGGGTAGGGACATTACTGGATGTGCACGTGATGAACATGGAATGAGCGTAATGAGGCCGCCATTTGATATAATATAAAAAAAAAAAACTAAAGAAAACACAACAATCACAACAGGCAAACACGTAACAAGGTAATTACATATACACGTAACTGATGAAATGGAAACCTAATATACCAAAATAAGAAAATATTTTGATCATTCATGACCTGTGTGTTCATGCAGTAGCTTAAGATGATAGAAAATTAAAGATATTTTTATGGGAAATAAAAAAATAAAACAAATAAAAGAAAAATCAATAAATAGAGTTAAGAATATCTGATTTTCCACCTTCTTCGCCTTTTATTGTTTTTTCCTTTCTTTTCCTTACAATGAGCAAGGCCATTAGATCAGGCAAGACCCATCTATCCATAACATGATTAAGTTTCAAAAAGACAAAAATCCACTCTCGCAAATGTGCTTCTTCAAATGGACGGCACAGTACCGTCGTAGTTCTCTAATCTTCATTCCACAATTATCGTGCACAGTTCCCAGGACTCGTATAACTGAAATCATCACAATGGACACAAAGTTTTGGTAAATTGTACAAAAAATTAACTATGTAGGAAATAAAAATGTTAAAATTCAGAGCGAATCTAATTGTCCACGTACACGAAGTCATGCTGCCAGTGACACCAAAACTTACGGAAACACTTTTATGCCGATTTAATAGTAATAATAAGTAACCGAGTTGAACATATTCAAACGTTAAAGAATGGTAATAGAGACCGTAGATACCCTGATAGGGAATAAGCTTAAGGTGTTCATGTTTAAATAAATCTCTCTCAGTCGATTGAAATAATCGACTGAATACAGACACCAACATAATTAATCTCTCTCTCTTCTCTCTCTCTCTCTCTCTCTCTCTCTCTCTCTCTCTCTCTCTCTCTCTCTCTCTCTCTCTCTCTCTCTCTCTCTCTCTCTCTCTCTCTCTTTACTGTACACACTCAAACTAACCTAAATTTATCAAATAAAAGCAGCGTCAAATCACTTTACAACAATAAACCAATTCTTGCTTATAGAAGACCCAAGAATTTGCAAGATTTTCTAATTAGAACTAAACAAACAGAAAATAAAAAAGGCAATTCTCTTCATCTAAATGTAATAGACACCGGTGCTCTCAATGTGCAGACATAAGATAAAGTGCTTCTGTCAGTAGCGCTAATACTAAAGAGGTATTTTCTCTACGCTATAACACTAACTGCGTATCAACTAATGTGATTTATTTGATAACCTGTAATAAAATGTAATATGCAGTATGTTGGACAAACTCTGCAACAAGTTTCTAAGAGAATGAATAATCATTGCTTTCATTTAAAAATATATAAAGATCCTCAGTTTTCCTCTAATATTTCAACACATTTTTATACCAATAATCACTCTCTATTCGATTCTTCTCTCATGCCAATATATATTGTGCATGGGGACATGAATAGACTCATAAAAAGAAACTTACTGGATTCATAAATTAGATACTTTGTATCCTAATAGCCTTAATAATACCAATGCATTACATAAAATTGTGTAAATATTTTTTTTAAATTGATAAATTGTATATCCTTTATAACAATATAATTATATGTATGACTGTTTGTCTCTATTTTATTTTATTATTTTACTGATTCAGGTTTCATTAGAGACTCGTGTATCTTTTAGATCCTGTGTTATATATATATATATATATATATATATATATATATATATATATATATATATATATATATACTTATATATATATATATATATATATATATATATATATATATATATATATATATATATATAATTGTTATGATAATGCATATCATTTATGCCGTTACGTAATGACGTAATTTTTATTTTAAAATATAAAGACGTCATCCGTTTCTTTCAAAATATTTTGTGCCTGAAGAAGCATGTACTAAAAGCAAAACTGGTTGCAGAAAATTATCGGCATTTGTGTTGTTTTCTATCCCAATTCTCTCAATCGTTTGAAATAATCGACTGAATACAGCCACCAGCCACCAGCATATCTCTCTCTCTCTCTCTCTCTCTCTCTCTCTCTCTCTCTCTCTCTCTCTCTTAATCACTATACTGTACACACTCAAACTAACATATTATCTCTCATACACAGACACGTCCACACTCCCGCACAAAACATGTAAGCGATATTTATATATCTTCATCATCTGCTGCGAGGGACTAGTAAATCTGAATAGCAACATAAATGTTTGAGTCTTGTATGAAATAACAAGACAGGAAAGGACAAAAAGATGACGCAGTTTAAAAGTGAACAGTTGTAAAGTAGATATATTCTGCTACTTTAATATAAACTAAAGACACGTTTAGAAGTAATTAGACTGATGATAAGACATCATTTTCAATAAGGGTTCGATAAGCATATGTTCTAGGTAAAGCTGTAATTATGTTTGTTTCTCTTTTGCGTATAAAAAAAAAAACATAACATAACAAACTAAATAAATAAACTAACCAATCAAACAAACCAGCACAGAAAAAAAAGCCAATCATGGTTGTAGGGGTAGAATGATTTTTGTTTCTTTTATTGCTAATACAAAGTTGTCGCCATTAATTTCTTTATCCAAATGCATTTTTTTTAATAGGGCTTGAATTTGATGAGTGGATTTTATACATATTATTTGTTAGATAGTAAATAAATGTATATATCCATGAAATGCAACAGTTAAGAAATTACTTTGTCAGTTATCCTGCTTCGCAGTCTTCCAATCGTTCAGGATGTTCTCGCTGACTCATTGATGTGCGGTATTCTGGAAGACGATGATAATGGTAATTTGTGGTTGAATTAGTCGAGCATTTGCTGTGAAAGGAATACAGAATACTTAAGACAAGGCAGATAACACTTATGTCAAGAGTTTTGTTTACTATATGGTAACTAGTCGCCTTATGTGCACTTGTGTCATGCATATTGACCCCTGCTAAATCATCCAATCATATTCAAGCAGAATATTCAGTTAAAGTCCTAGTACGTAATAATTACAATTGACAGCCGCACCCATGCAATGATTTGAAACAATACTGCTGCATAAATATATCGTCGGGATTGTTAAATACATTATAAAAGCAAAATAATTCAGGTGATAAGCACGGATTATTAAAGAGGTAAAAATAAATGGATCCAATGTCCGAAACAATATAAATATACAAAGACACAAGGCTTTGCAAATTTCAAAAATGTATCAATTATCAATATTTGCTGCAACAAATATCGGTGAGCATATTTTGTGTAAATCAAATGTAACTGTGGCACTATATCCCACATGGAGTTTTTACCGTGTAAGAGAAACGGTTTGAGACCACAACATTTATCATTTCGGGCATTATTATTATTGTTATTGCTATTATTATTATTATTATTATTATTATTATTATTATTATTAGTCAGTCATTAGTACCCGCCTAAGCTGTTGTTATTCATGACTCAATAGGTAAATGTGTTTTAAATCTACTTCGCTGGTACGTTGACATTTTATTTCCTCATTTAGTGCAGTCTCGTAACACCTTATACTTGTAGATCCATATCTTTACTCTTTGTCTTCTTTAACATTTCTGGTAAGTATCTGAAGAAATATTAGTTGAACATTTAAAACGGCCGCCTCCTCAATGTAAGAGAGCATTATGACGAAACATGCATGTCTTGTTGCAAATGTTCGTCTTCCAAGACTTAATAAGACCGCTCTTGTTGGCTTAAACATACATGGTCCTTAGTTCTTGTTAAAGTAGCTTAAGTGCATAGAAAAATAGCCACATATAAATTGTCCAGTCCTGAAATCTTAAACTTACATCCATCCTCAGATTCAATGAATAGATTTGGAGATGGGGAGATGCCGTCCCTCTTCCACCTAGTAAGAAAGCTAAGTTTCCCTCCCATCCTCCGAGCCTATTCATAAGACACCGACACTTTCGGAGACTTTGCCGTGGAACAATGATAACAATTTGGAAGCATGCATGATCAATATTTTCACAAAGCCCTGTCGACTAGAATGTCTAACGGTAGCATAGTAGGTATGTCTGTATTTATTTCATGTAATTTTTTTTTAAGTAACCATCTGGGTTTAAATCAACATCCCGTACTTGTTTGATGTAGACGAAAACAAAGTGAGTTTGGGTGCATAAGTTATACATTACCGGACAGCCAACATTTCCTATTACAATACATAATGTCCCAGTTGCCGACAGTGCAGCCCAGTCGTCATGATACAGTTGTATGAATCGTCTACATCAGACATTGTTGCCGACCTGTCATAAAATGCATTTATGTTTCACACCAACAAGTATACCTGCCAGCCAATCGTCCACCCAGATCAGCCAACTGTTTCCATGACATCCACGGCTATTTGGCAATCCAGCTGACCAAGTCGATCACACCGGTTCAACCGACCGGAGATGCACAGTGTTGATTGAATTAGGTTTTGTACACACATACAGAAATAATATTGTCAATAAGGCGATATCCAGCCCAAAGATGTTTTCATAATAATACGGTCAAGGTGGATCTTTTTCTCTGTCAACTCTTTCATCTACCACCCTGCCCCCCCCCCTCTCGAAAAATTCACTTTTACGCACAAGGAAGGTAGTTTCATTATCCTCACTTGTCAGGAGATACACTCAAGACATCAAGCTCAAGAAACATAAAAAAGAGAATATTCAAAAATGGTCTTCAATCAATATTAGACTAGAAATATGTATTGGTGGGTACTGTTACTAGGTTTTGCTTATTGAAAGATATATTCTCAGAAAAAATTGGAGTCTGAATTTGCCGGGAAGATTTTGTACACGTCGCACGTGTAATTGTTTGCTTAATAATTTTAATGCACATTTTCATGCAAAGAAACAGTGGAAAATTTCTTTGGTCATTTATATTGCACTAATAAATGTCACCTGTTCAGAATGTTCACATTAGTTGGATGGCGTAACGCTGTTTGGAAGTAAATTATATCAGTATTATCTACCTGAATAAGTCACGTCCTTGATGTGAAAGAAAAAATGAATACTTGAAATAAAGCGTGCATCAGTTTTGTTACTAAATGTTCATAAAGAGTCTTATGTGCATTTTGTCATATATATATATGAGAGTGTGTATTATTCGATTCTAGCAAATGGAGTCAACTTATAGTAAGATATTCAAATTAAACGGCATTATGTATGTCATAAATTAAAGCCATTCTCCTTGCCTTGCAATTGTTTGAAATAATAATTAAATTCTGATGTATGTAATCATTGTTATCCTGGCAAAGCTTCATATATTCTAAATGCATATAAATTTCAAACACGCAAGACATATCTATTCAAAATGGCATCATGATTTATTAAGCTAGTGGTCGATGTATAAAAATTTTGTTTGTTTTTGAATTGTTAAGAGATCATCCCTCAAGGTGTGATCATCCCTTAATGTGTAATTTCCCTTAATGACCTCTATGTAACTATTTCGCTGTAGATATATGTAGGCTCCTGCCAGATCTGACATTGATGTAACTTTATTTCGACCATGATGACAAAATAATGGATGAAACATGCATTGAATCACATGCAATAAGACATAAATTAGACACAATACTCCGTCTGTATACAATCTATTATCTTCGTCATACTCTCAAAGCATAAATGTGTATGTGAGATAGGGAAATTTTAAAATACTAACCGAATCAACACAATTTTGATTAATGTTGAAGGGGAGTTTAAGACAAGATTGACACATGTGATACGCTCCTAATGCTTCCAATCGGCTATTTTGAATGTACAAAGAACCTGCTGGCTCTTTAGCCTTGGAGAATTGAGCAAACATACCAAATAGTAGCATCTGATTCATATATAAAGAAAACAGATTCAACACTATAACTAAGGATTACACCTAAATTTCTTGGGAAAATCTGTCCCTATCATGCATAACACATAATTAAATTTTAAGAAATGACTTTAATTTTCTTGTCATATGCACGACAAATAAGATCAACTCGGTGCAAAATATATTTAACTTTCATTAACATGTGAAATATTTTTTTTTTATATTTTTAAACCCAAAATGAAGTATGTTTTAGTCGTCTCCAATATGCCAAACAAGGAATATTATTGTGTCAGTCATTCCTTCGACACAGATACCTTTTACATGTTGTCATGCGTGTTATATAAATAAGGGCTTAGTTAAGTAACGTTTATCATCTGTTTTACATTAAGATTGGTATCGATAAATAGAAACACAATTCTGTTACCTATGCTGATATACTAATGTTCTATTGGCAAATCCAACATACGTCTTACAAATGTGGCAACTTAATCAAATATTATCTCTTAGAGCTGCAATATACAATTTTTCAATGTATACATCTATACCATTATTTTAAAATTAATCTATGTTTACATAGGTATTAGGTATTGTGAAATTGATCAAATATTAATACAACAGGTACAATTTCCTGTAAGCAAACATACCGCAGACTTATGTGGTTAATTACATCATAAACAACACAAATACAAAACATGATTAATTCATCTCGAATTATGCAAAACATGGATTTTATAAAGTCAGCATTTGAAAAGCATGCGTACCAAAGATATGTTTATACATGGAATACTTAACGTATTTTTTACCTATAATTTTTCAAAGCTAGCTGAAACTTTTAGCACAAATGCAGTGTTAACAGTATGTATGCATATTCTTAGGAAAATGATTCAGTTGAGAGTATTTGAATTGCTAATGAGGAGGAGGAGCGTAAAGGACATGACAATCAAATATTGAAGAGATGCGTCTAGAGAGCACATCCTTGTGTCACAAAACCAGTGGAGATATTTAAATGCATTATTTATATTAGATCTGATTTAATTTAAAGCTTTTGTTCATGCAAACACTTCTCTCATAACAATGGATTTCTCATCGATATTATTCACAGTGACTATATTTGTCAGTCAACTTGACGGTATGCTTTCCCTTTAGTTTTATTTATCTAGTAATTTTATTACATCATTATTAATTAGCATTTTTGTTTCTTCGATGTTTGTTGTCTTTCTTCGTAATTTCACTAGCTATGTAGATTGTGACCTTATCAACTAGTCTTACCGTGTTTTTTTATTCAGAATCGATTGCGGTGTAGTATGTGAAAGCTAGCAATTAATATAACATATTCATCATCAATGAATGAATCATTTTAGTGCACATAATGTGAAAACAAAACCAAATATTATCTAGTGCGTACTTCATTGGTCCAATACTCAACGAGAGAGAGAGAGAGAGAGAGAGAGAGAGAGAGAGAGAGAGAGAGAGAGAGAGAGAGAGAGAGAGAGAGAGAGAGAGATGGCAAAATCTAGCCCTTTGTAGTTCTTTGTCTACTTTTAAATGATAATTGTTGCGAGATGTATCAAGGAAAGCAAGATGACATGAATGAAAGATTCTGCTCAAATTCAACCTATGGTTTGTATTTTGCAGATGGCTATGCACATCCAGTCGGTTTATGTCCCTATGCTTTCGAACAGCATGGAGATCAATGTTACAAGGTTTTGGCTGAACAGGCTAGCTGGGCGGAAGCCAAGGTAAATAATTATGATATTAATGGCTTCTGGGTAACGATAGCTTCTACTCCCAATGTAACAGAGAAAAAGAAAATGGGAAAAAAGTTAAGCTTTCAATTTTCCAAAAATGTTCATTGGGAGTCTTGGAATCGGCATATCTAGTGTCATTTAAGCTACTATAAAGATTGTACAGCAGTGACTTTCTCATTCAATTCATTTTTAAAAAAGCAATTTCATTGCTTAATTAGAGAAAAAAAACCATGTGACTTTCTGTATTAAAGATTTTTTTTTTTTTTTAATAAAAGACAGGAACAACACTACAAAGATTAATGACAAAAAATACCCCAATCAATAAATTTGTTTGTCCGTACATGTAATATTGAAAAACATTTCTGCGGAGTATATAATGATTCAGAATTGGATATGTACGAGAAATGATTTTATTTGATATAAGATGTGTTCCGTGGCTTTGTGGCTGAGAAAATATTGGTAAGTGTATCATAGCTTTTAGATAAAATAGGCGCTTGAAAATGCAATGTGTAACATTGCAAACGTCTAGCTGATTGATTGCACAGGTTACCTTATCGATGACAGCAAGAAGAAGCAATTTCATGATCGTTTCGTAAAAGCACATTATATTATCAATGTCACATTTTAACATAATTTACTTTCTTTGATGACAGAAACAAATTCTTACAAATTGTTTAAAGTAGACTCGACTACTCATGCTTTGGGTGAATGTATTATTTTGGACTGAGTAACCAGCCTTATAAGAAAGCGAGAGAGAGAGAAAGAAAGAGAGTGAACGAATATGAACGGTTACCTAACCGTCATACGGGAACTGGTGGGAATATTCTGCGCCAGCTTATCTAGCGATACGATTGTTGAATGTGGATTAACCATTTAAATATTAAATAGCAACATCTCTTCGTCGCTTCCACATGGGCAATGCCAAAGAAAAATAATAAATGTTTGGGTAGATTTTAGTTCTAGCAGGATACATGTTTACACTGCTCAACATTTTATTAACCGCTTATACTTTTATAAACCATGGATATCTTTCGGGTCCATGGCAACATTCATGAAAGAAACAAAGTTATCAGAAAGTCCCTGGACCATATGCTAGCCTATTAATTTAGCACAATATGAAACACAAATAGCAACGAGTGTATTTACAACATAATAGTGTCTCAGTTGGGAAGTCAAACATAAGTATTCTATGGACATTAAATACGTATTGAAGCGTTGAACAAGCAAGTACTTATAGTATACGTTCGAGTCGTACAATAAAGTGGACATCATTGTGTTCAAATTCATATTTACATGGAACCTGTGTATTACTTTAACTCTACCTGTTATGTCCAATTTTGACTATCTTCTACGGCTTGGAAAGGAGCCATGCGTTAGATACGTCCGAATAACACCTCGCACTGCCTATAACTCCCGTCTAAGACTGACCGTGGACTATACTAGCCGCTGTTTATTGCACCTACATGCTTGCTAAGCTAGATATATCACACTGCGGAAAATCAAATGGCTTTACACATTTGGGAAATCGTTGGAGAGCTCGGCTGTATAATGTTAACAAATATGGAGTTGTTGCAGTATTTATGTACGTGATCATTATTATCTGTGATGACACCAGTTTGCGCACATTTTGTATTTAAGAGTGATGTTTTCTTCTAATGCTATATACGCCCAATGTGCAACATTAAAACTGCAGCATACAAATAATTTAACATCGATTTCGCTGTCTAACCAATATGGAAAATCACAAGGTTTCTCTGTCACATTCACAGACTCTAATTTCTCTTGACACTGTTGTCTCGTTTTTCCAATATATCATACAATGTTATAGATATGATAAATTAATTCTTGGTTTTCTATATATCATCAGTTCACTGGACAACTCCTTAAGCTATCTAACTTGTATTCTAATGGCCTATGTACATGAACAACATGGTGAATTTAGCACACATTTTACGGTGCAAGAGAAAAGCTCACTGTTTTCGTATTATAAGCTTATTTGTGATTTGGCTTGTTCTATCCCACTGAGGTAAATATATGTGCTTCAACAGAGTGGATGACATTTATATTTGTTCAATGTAAAACTTAAATCCTGTTAACAATTCATCTTGTGATCTCGCCCATAGTGTCCATATTATGTAAAAGGTCAAATGCATGATCAAAGACAACATCCAGCTCACCTCTGTGCATTTTGTTCGGAGGTCTTCTTTTATAGCATAAACGACAACCCACCCACCCACCCCCCAAAAATACAAACAAAAAACCCAAAACAAAACACAAGTTAAAACAAATAATAAAAAATGCGTACTTGAATTACTTTTATATCTTAAGTAGGCCATTTCGAAAGAATGATCGTTGCACCAAGTTGCTCTTATACCAGACTATAGTGTCGTATTTGTGTTATCATAATCGTCTTAGAAAATGGTGCACTGTCATTGAAAAAATCACACAAATCTTGATCCTATGCAAAAACTACCCTCATTTCTACTTCGTTTACCTTAACCACTAAGTCTTTTATTTCTATCTCTTCGCGCACTCATTATTCCAAATTCATATCCATATACAACAAGTATTAAATGGAAACGGGGAGTTGGTTGGGGGTTGTGTTGTTTTTATGTTTCCCACTCAGTATTCAGGTTGTGGACGTATTCACATTCCTTCAGAAATACTATGTAATTTTGACTTATTTAACTGCTAAAGAACCCATATATTATTAACTACAGATGTATTAGATATGCGAGAAAACTTTGTTCTCTTTCATTTTTCGCAGAATGTTTTCCAAAGCACCCATATCACTGTCTACTGCTTCTGTCATCCCCATCACCATGAGATGAGATCACATATATCCATTAAAGAGGAAGCAACATCGTATATATCAATTTATCTTATAAACTTCGCGATCGCGATCGGACTTTTAATTCTGTGTAATAACTACACTAGAGACTGTTTCATGCTTGCTTGCTTGCCAGCCATACAATGTGCATTTTGTGCATGCATTGGATATTTGTTGTGGACAGATTTAGACAGTGTGGTTGATCTGAATGTATAATAATAATAATAATAATAATAATAATAATAATAATAATAATAATAATAATAATAATCATCATCATCATCATCATGAGGACTTTGTATAGCGTCTAATCGTTTGAAGTTCTAAGCGCTTTACAACATTAGACAACATATATGATGACATGATTATAAAAAAAAAAAAACGGCATGAAATTAGAAAACAGAAAACATGCTCAAAATATTTAAGGTAAGGATACATTATTAGGTCTTTAAGTCTGTTCTTGCAGTTGAAATAGATGAGTTTTAAGGGCGATCTTGAATGAGATTCCTGTGTCTGTTCGTCTAAGTCCAGTGGGCAATTCGTTCCACGTTGCTGGACCCTGGTATGCAAAAGAACGTTGTTCATGTGTTTTCATTTTCAAAGTGGGAATAATGCGAATTCGATTGTCAGAAGAGGATCGTAAGAATTTTGCTGGTGGTTACACATGGGTGAGGTCGGATAGGTATGTTGGGCTAGAGCCCGTCAGTGAAACATAGCACGAGGAACAAATTTTGTGTTTGATTCGGGATCGAATGGATAGCCAGTGTAGGGTAAAGAGCAGGGGGAGGTGTGCTCTGATCGTGGTACTCTAAGGATGATCCGAGAAGCTGTGTTTTGAACTTTTTGAAATTTCTGGAGTAGATATTGAGACGAACCAGACAGAATTGATTTACAATAGTCCAGTCTTGAAAGAACTAAGAAACACACAAGTATTTTAGTGGCATCAGCTGAAAGATACTTGCGAATAGAGCTGACGCGTCTCAGCTCAAGATATGCAGCCTTGCATACGTTCATGACATGGTGGTGCAATGAGAGAGTACTTTCGAAGGTAACACCTGGATGCGTACTGACTGTGTGAATTTAATGTTGGTGTTGCTGATATTTATTATTTGTGGTAAAGGAGTTGAATTAGAAAGTCTTTGCGTTGCAATCAGAATGGCTTCAGTTTTATCATCATTCATCTGCAGCTTGTTACATGTCATCCATGATTTCACATCGGAAATGCACTTCCCTACACCTTAGATGGTAGCATCAACTTCAGTTGGGTGGCTAGATTTGTATATTTGGTTGTCATCAGCGTACAGTTGGTGAGATACTGGATGATATCCTATGACACTTGAGAGCGGCTGAGTGTAAAGAATAAATAGACCAGGTCCAGGAACAGACCCGTGTGGAACACCACAACATAGATCAACTGGGCTGGAGAGTATTCCATCTGCAGAAACAATTCCTGTCGTGTGGACCAAGTAAAACTTGAACCAAAATATGGCTGTATCGTGAATGCCAAATGCATGTTGGAGACGGTGATGTAATATATCATGGTCTATTGTGTCAAATGCTGCTGAGAACTCAAGGAGGGTGAGGACTGTAATCTTTCCACTGTCCAAAGCAGAGAGAAGGTTATTAACTACTTTCAGAAGAGTAGTTTCAGCACTGTGGCAAGGGCGATATGCAGACTGTACATTGCTAAAAAGACTGTTTGGATTCAAATGAGATCCAAGTTAGGATAGAACAATCTTTTCTAAGATTTTCGACATGAATTGGAGATCCGAAACTGGGCGGAAGTTCTTTAAATCGTTATGGTCGAATGTTGGTTTCTTCAACAGAGGCTTTACAATGACAGTTTTGAAAAATGATGGGAGTTCCCCAGATGAGAGAGAGAGAGAGAGGGAGTTGTTAATAACATCAGCTAGTGAAGGTAATATTGGATCTAAGCACTCAAGCAGCAGTGATGTCGGAATCGGATGAAGTTTACATGACTTTGGTGCACTCTTCATCACGATTGTACGTACTAAATCCACAGAGGCAGGTTCAAATGCTGCTAACGGTTGCAGCTGGAATTCCGTGTTGCAACTGTATGGTGACGACGAGTCAACTGAAATTGTGTTGTCAAGCTTATCTCCAATGGTTTGCACTTTGTCACTGAAGAAATGTGCAAACAGGTCCGGAAGGTCGACTAGAGAGAAGGTAGTTGGAAGTGGTGTACATTTGTTCATTGACATTAGCTTGTCAGTAATCTCGAAGAGCCATTTCAGCTGGAACTTTCCGTGATCTTAGTACCGCAGTGGACTGTTTTCGCTGCATGGACTATGTGACATTCTTCTTAGAGGCTTCATAGATTTGCTTATGAATAGTGAGTTTGGTGGAAAGCCAAAGCCTCTCAGCTTTACGGCGGTCTCTTTTAACTGTGCGAAGCTCGTCCCTAACACTGGTATACCACAGAGAACAAGTTTTAATTGATACTCTGCACTTGGTTGCTGGGCCATGTTTGTGAAGCATTGAACGCCTGCAGTTATCAAGCTGTTCTGCTGTAGGAGGTAACCAAGTTGTTAGGTTTGCTTGGATGTCATGCATTAATTGGGTTCTGTTTATTATACGGAGCTTTCTCTAAGTAGCAAATGAAGGTGAAGGGTTAGGGACTTATACATCAAGATGGCATATACTGCAGAGGTGATCTGATGCAAGTTCATGGGACACCAGGGAGGACTGTAGAATATTATCGTCAGGTCTATGAAGAATTCAGTCTAAAATGTGACCATGTTTATGGGTGGGTTGGCTAACTGACTGTTTGAGGTTGAAAATGTGAATGTATATATATATATATATATATATATATATATATATATACATATATATATATGAGAGCAAAGTAGGATACCGTTATGTTTCAACGTGAAGTAAAACGATTCAACCGTATGCGCTAGCACAGGAAAATTATACAGAGACTATAACACGAACAGAAAATGTCTTGAGTTTGCTTTGCTTAGGCTGCCCGGTTTGTTGGGGGTCGCAACGTCTCTGTCTGTCTTTGTTGTTTAAGATTCCTGTACTTTGACAACTCCCTTTATTGTATTAGAATTGTATCAATGTAGTGATAGGAATGATTGTGATATAGTATTATATAAATTCGGTGCTGCAATTATGTTCTCATTGTGAGCAATAAGTTATTTTTCTTCAGTTATTGTATATCCCTTAGTCATGATGCAAAATAAGATGTGCAGTGGTACAAAATCAAGATCATTCCTTTCGTGATATTTTTAAGGTCAAACATAATTATATGTTCATATCAGTCAGGGTTAGAAAAACGTGTCATGCAAATCATGTATCATATTACCAGCCGGACAGAAATGGTTCATTTTTTTATTCTTTTGTTTTTTTTTCCTCTCCTATCGTAAGTCGTTGTTTTTGTTTAAATCCTACTCACTACAAGATTATTAAATCCGAGAATCACCCAATTAGCTCAAGCGTATTTTTGTTTTTAAAAATATGAGTTTGTTTAGAAATATTTGAGTACTGTAGTAATCGAGTGCTTTCATTGAATCTGTGGAAGTTTCAGTTTTGCTGGCGGGGGGGGGGGGGCGGTGGTAAAGTATTCCATCATCCTTTATTAATAGACTACTTTCATCTGAATTGCATTTAATTTTTTTCAGATTTTCTGTCAAGCTATTGGAGGCGATCTTGCACGTGTCACTAGTGATAAAGAACAGACCATCATTGCTGGACTAGTTTTGAGAAGCGTCGGTATGAATGAAGACTGTCATTACATATTAATTATAATGCGTTATTGACATTATTCATTTAATGCAGGCACCTGTTTTTAACTCGTTACTATATGAATTATAACTGCAACTAGCAGTTATTGAATTACATTTTTTAACAGACTGTATCGATTTTTAGTTACCAATAACCGCAAAGAAATCGATCTCACTGACATTAATAGTCTAGCTAGAAATACCATCATCAGGTAGTTATTAATATTTATATCATGGAGCGATATAAAGTTTAAAACAAATACGTGTTAATTAAATTTTCAACATGAATTCCAATGACCAGCTCCAATCAGTAAAAAAAAAGGACTGAGTAGAAATAGATCCAGTAGATTTTACTTTCGAATTTCTCTTATATTTGTTGAAACTAGAACTCCTGAAACATGCATATTTTACTAGGTGTTGTTTTTGTAAAGGAAGTTACGAGGAAAGCGAAAATGTTTCTGTATTTGTAGGAGAATAGTTTTCTTGAAGAATTACTAAAAAACGTTACAGTCATTCAGCCAAAAATTTGTTGGTTCTTCATGAAAACGGTCCTGCCCAGACATCCTAGTTTAGCATGTTTGTATCGCTACACCACCTGAACGGGTGAACATATCATCATGCAGCTTTTATTAAAAGATTTATTATGATGTCAACTTGATCCTTAATGAACCTGTCAAGCTATTGGAGACGACCATGTACGTAGCCGTTTCTTGAATCCAATATAGACGAAACAACAGCCATCTTGATAATATTCTTACCATTACACCTCCTAAATGGCAGGTCATATTGTCCTGTCTTTCTCAACAGCTGATTTTCCATGTTTCTTGTTGGTAATGAATATAATTGATACCTGTCCTAGATCCAGTTTGGCCACTAAGGCGACTATCCTGAAATGTTCATTGCCACTTCTCCCGAATACATTGTAATATTGACATGGGCCTCCAATATTAGATTCCTTATGATAACTGGTTACCCCAAAATATATTCGAACTGATCTTCCGTTAAGCGCCTCAATACAGATATCTTGCAAATCTTGTTACCGCTCGAGAATATCAGCAACAGTTTCAACACTCAGCTTCTTAAAATATGGAAAACTGATTTATCCTGCAATCTTGAATAGTTCGTTTTTATCAGCAAATAAAGTATGCGTTCTTTCAATGATTTATCAATTTTTCTAAATGACCCCGTAGGAATAATGCTTTTGCCAGGTGGAAGCAAAACCTTGAAGAAATGTCAGTAGCCATTATGTTTGTGTAACTTGCAAAGCTACATAGTCATTTCACAGTTGCTACTTTATAGGTGTCGTTCCCCACCTACGCTTCTGGCTCGATGGTTCAGACATGCTGGCTAGAAGGGAGTGGAGATGGATAAGGCGCAATGGGGCGTCGATCCCGTTTTCATATTCCAACTGGCAGCCTGGAGAGCCAAGCATTGGATTTGAATCTTGTCTAGAAGTTCGTTGGGACATCGCTAGCAGGTGGAACAATTTAGACTGCCATTGTCGGCTAAGTTTTATTTGTCAGGCAAGGTAAGATAACGTGTATGTTTCATTATTTATCTATTTCTAGACTGTAGTTGTAGGCACGACATAGGCCCTGTTTCACTAGAACACTGTTGATTGTTAGGAAATCTGATGGACCTTTGCCAGTTGGATATGTGTTAATGACCCTTTCACCGGTTTAGTGACACTGCTATACGTGTGTGACAAGAACTGGAGGGTACATTTCTCCAGCTAATAGTATCTATCTAACGCCCTCTCTCTCTCTCTCTCTCTCTCTCTCTCTCTCTCTCTCTCCTTACCGTGTCCTCTTTTCTTTGATTCTTGGTAAATATTGATATTACAGCTCTTTAAAAGGAAGCAAATGGGACTGTTCAACTCGTTTGTATCAGAGTTACATCAGCATATTCTCATTTGCACATTACTCAAAATACGTTTATAATCCGTACGTTGTCATGTACTTACTTGCCAAATATCTAGCAGTTGCTTTATTAATAAGAAATTATACATCTTATTCAGAACGATTTGCTAAAGAGGTTATCATGACATTTAAAACCTGACTCGCTTGTACAGATGTTGATCACGTTTGCTTTCGCAGAAAAATAGTACACACAGCCATAAGGAAAGTAAATCCAAGGCACTGGATGCTTGCCTTCACTGGGAAAACTTTAAACTGCATCTTGAAATTAATATTTGTTTTACTTCCTATGTAAGAATAGCGGTCATATATTTGTTGTGTTCACGGAATCTCTTAAGTATGTTGGAAGGCTTGATAGTTGGGTATTTTACTTCAACGACAACTGAGCGATTTGTTAAACGTTACGAATAATTTCAAAATATGTCATCCCAATATTGCAAAAGTTTGTCATACAAAATGCATCCATTAAATGTGTTAGTCCCTATTTGTTTTATTGTTTTGCTAAGAATGAACAGGTCTTGGGCTGGGAGAAATTGTATTTATTGTTTACAAGCGAATCCGGGACGTTGAGGGAATTCCATCTATGTTTTGCTTTGCTAACACAGAAGTTATCATTTGGCTATTTACAGTCACAGTGTCCCTCTTTGTTAGCTTCCTACGTCAAACTGACTCAAATGGACTATAACAGTCCTATTAAGTAACCGCATTATTTATATATCTTGTTTGCACGTCATACTTCTGATGCGGTTGAGATATTATAATTCCCCTCTTTCACGATAGTTGCGTGTACTGTTTTCAAAGAGTTTGTCTTTATGTTTAGATGCTATATTAATCAAACCATACCGTGATTTAATATCAATTTACGATTTACCTTAAGGTAGAGATGCAGATACATACAGTCATGTCTCGCCTGTATATCATTACGACTTTTCTTGTTTTTAAAAACGGAGACCAAATGCCATCGTTTGCAAAAATAACACGAATAACATAAATATTTACTGGACGACAACGATAAGCGAATAAGAAATTACTTTATTTTGATAAAGGGTATGAAACTTTGAAAATGAGACGGAAAGTACAAACATATAAAGTACCTATGGGCAGGCTCCGTAATACCTTATGATTTTATCGGACCTAAAGCTTCAGAGTTTATAGCATATAATCCTCGAAGTAAAATGATATAAGCATCAGTCATTGTACAGTATCACGTGCAAAATTGTCTTGTATCCGCTTAACTGTATTGCTGATGGTAAATCTTTCACTGGTAACTTAAAACATCAGTTATTTACATGCTTAGAAAAAATCTTGGCAGTCAACAGAGGATCCCATATGGCTATGTATATCTAAATTGTTACTGTGTGGTTGCCTTTCTCCGCGACTGTGCGTCAAGTCTGTGTCTACCTCACTAATCTAATATTTGTCTACTCCAGTTTTGTTATGCCTCTAAGTAGTAAACAAGATGTTTATCTGGATTTGAGTTCAAAACCTGGGTTTTCCTTGGGAAAATACATTGGCAAAGGACAAATGATATATATATATATATATATATATATATATATATATATATATATATATATATATATATATATATATATATATATATATATATATATATATATATATATATATATGAAATTTGTAAACAAGTCGTCTTTTTTTATCAGCCCATGGAATGACTTCTTGTGCTAAAATATAATTTGAGGGGAATTAATTTTGAAAATGTTTCATTGGAATTACAAAGTCCTTATTGGCACTTTGTTTAAAACATTAGTTTGGTATTGTTGAGAACTCATTCATAGACATTCTAGATTATGTCACTGTGATACATCAAGACATTCAAGACTGCTGGCACATCTGATCATTTACGATTATTGGAATTCATTCGAAACAATCTACTGCGATGGATTTGTGACAGAATGTTTTGGATTATTTGGTATTTAATTCACAATGCTGTCAGTGTCGTTTGAGTATTTACTTTTGTGAAAAACGTATTTATTGATTTTTGAAACTTTTTGTTACATAGTTTAAATCTATAGGGTCGTAACACTATCATTTTCAAAGCTTGAATGTTAGATCTGGTTCACACCAAATTGCGTCTTAATGTGAATGTATTAAATCTTCATCAAGAGCAGCTTTTTGATAGCTAGTTTTGCTCAAGTGAAGATGTAAAAACAGTTTACACATATTTGTAAACTGACCAAAAGTATAGGTATCACCTCTGAGTTACTGAGAATATAATATTCATGTCTATGTACCTGTCAATTTGGATTCATTACTTTCGGGCAATGGAAATTCTAAAGAAAAGCACAGAATCATCTTGCATGTTGACATATGTATAACTAATAAAGAAGAATTTACTTGATATTAACTGAATTTAAATTAATAATACTGATTCGCTAACCACAACTTTATCGCTGACATTTTGTTCCCTCGCTCTCTCTATCTCTCTCTCACTCTTCTCGCTTTCTTATATATTTAATTTGCTTTGCTTCAATTTAAAATTTTAAAGTTTATTCTTTATTTTCAGTCCTCGCAAAGGCGACGTCCTGAAACTCACTGAAGAACGATATCTTTAAATACCAAACTAGACTTTGAGATATTCTGCTTTATAAGATCTCATGCGGCATATATCCAATGTTGATTTCAATGAATACTAAGAAAATATAGTCTAGCCCAGATAATAACACATTTAGCAGGATCAATAAAATAAATGATCAGTGGCTCGAGCTTTGTGTTTGACGGTTTTGTTCCATTTTGTAACACAACTCAGAAAGCATCAAGGGCAATTATTATTCCTTGAATTATAAGATCTAGTGAATTGTGGTCGACAGTTAATCTGTTGGAAACGGAAACTGTAGTGAAATACTGTCCAATTTTGGATTGAACATATTAAGACTTTCAACTAAATAATAATGAGCAGCAAGAGAAAGTAGCTTTCTTGTTTCTGGTATTAAATGTTGCTTTAGGTCACGCAAATAATGTGATTTTCTGTAGTGTACTTGAGCAAAGGGCGAAATTCTTTGTGATGATAGTTTTGCACATTTCACGGCCGCTATGACATCACATTTGTGTATCTATATTAAATAATCAAATGGAACATGACTACGATACTAGTTAGCTATCATGTAGAACATCTTATATTTATTATTAATGAACGAGAAACTCGCTTCCTTTAACAAAAGCGATTTATAGGACATTTATTGTAACAATTGTTCATTTCAAGCATCTGGTATTTTTCACTTGATTCGGGGTTTTATAAATTAATTAGCGGCAAGCGGACCATTCATTCTTTGTAACTCAAGACTTTTATCATAATATTAGATTCTCGGTTACAGTTCAAATTATGAAGAAGAAAAAAGCATTTTACATAGTGGAATATTTGAGTTCATACTGTGCTCGATCTCGTTTTTACCATCTGGGTTAGACTGTATTTGGAAGGATATTTTGTTACTCTTCAGCTAATTTATGCATATAATCAGCTTCATTTTCTGAAATAAATTTGTATCTGCTGGGTACAAGATTTTCTTTTCATATTTCTTCTTTGCAATTAAACGGATTCAATAAGTAAACATACGTGAAGAGATGGATTCGAGTAAATTAATAAACACATATATAAATATTTTGCCAACAGAATAAGTCTGCCATATCAGCAAGACTATCATATTTCTGTCATAAGCATTGCATAATTTGCTCATTTGCAATATGAATATTCTGTATCAAGTTCCTACTAACCTGATTTATCGGTGAATAGCGTTATTTAGGCGGAATTAGGTGGTCATAACAGTGTATACTCTACAGCAAAGATAAAACAAAGAGCTGCGACAAAATATCACATAATCGTCTAGTCAAAGAATTTCCGCTGAATATATAATCTGTTAGATTATTGGAGTTGTGCATTGAGCTTTCCAGCTATGGCAATTGTTTATCTTTGAGTAGAGTTGTACCTACCAATACGAAGATATAAGTAAGACCAATTATACAGTGTTATGCATTTTGGTTATTTGCTTGGTTTTGCTTTGAAATCGTTCTCAACGAATCATACTCAAATACAATAATTATCTGACCAATATCGGTTGTATCTAGTGTGCGCTGCTATCAAATACAACACAACCACAACGTAATGTGTATGATTGTATTAGTTGTCACGAATATGACACGCTATGCCTCTTCCAACGTACTGATACTTTCAATTTTGTATGATGCTGGGATCCGCATACTGATATGATTAAGATGTCAATATATATTTCTGTATCTAATTCATATAGATTAACATTCTGATTCACGATGGTTCAAGTGTTTGTGTAACATTTACATCCAGATGCAATTCATTGTTTAATTTTTTTAAGGTCTCCCTTTGTTACCAGAGTTGTAACGAGTGATTGCATCTATGGAAAGTATACTTTCATGATCTTTAGGGATTATTTATTTAGGTTTATTATTGATGATTTAACTATCATTTATAAACGTTTCCATAGTACAGATGAAAATATAATCGTACTGTTTATAATAAATCAACTTTGTCTGTTCTCAACCCTTGCAGGTAGATATGTGAATGATTATTTTCTAGTGGTTGATACCTACCACTGTGGATTGTGAAATATTCATTCCTGTATTACATTGATCCGTAGTCCGCATTTACAGTCGCTGTCTGTCGTTCACTCCACCCAACTATTTGTCTATTTGTGTTTCTATCTGTATATTTATCTGACAAGCATCGATTGTATCTCATGTGCGTTGCTAGAAGAAACATCACAACCACAACGGAATGAGTTTTATTGTTTTAATTGTTATGTATATGACAAGCTGTGTCTCTTACATACGTGAGTAGCTTTAATCTGTATATCGATACATCAGACGAACTTCTATCATAATCCTCCTTCGCTCACACGTAGTGTTACTATTTGTAGGATAATGGGCGGATAATAAAGAAAGCACTGTACATGAAATAAGACGCCAAAGTGTGTGCATCCTAAAGAAAACACAGACTAGAGAATCATCAAATACATGGTAGAGAACTCAACAAAACTAAGAGTAGAATGCTGGCAAAAATGTAACAGACACATTGAATTCCATCCTTTGAGCTAGAATATTTTCATAATTATTGGTTGTAGAAGCACTTCAGGTTGGAATGCTACACCTCTTCCTTCTAGACCGTTATTGGTAAAAAAGAATTGAACTATACCCTAATTGCCTCTCTACAACGTATAACCTTGAAAGTGTTGGAACAGTGAAATACCAAGTAGCATCCCTACTTTTCTTCATTATATATGACATGTAACACAGCCTTTATGTTGTAAGGCTTTCAAAGAAAATTAATATCTCTCTCTCTCTCTCTCTCTCTCTCTCTCTCTCTCTCTCTCTCTCTCTCTCTCTCTCTCTCTCTTGTTTGTTTCATAAGAAGCTTGGACTATATTGTAGTTACATCAGATCCTTAGGCTAGTCTTGCTTCATGAGTCTTTAAATCCTTGAAGAAAAGAAAATCAGACTCGAACGCACTGGTTCAGTCTGTGGTATTTATATGTTACAAGTGCAAAAAGTTTGGAGTAATATACATTGACGAAATGGTGATTTATAGCAAATTGTTGGATATTTAGCATGCATAATGAACATACATAATATAATGAGAAACTCAAATATTTTTAAAGCTGCTGAGAAAAACCTAAGCGTGAAATGAATACACAAGTTTATACCTTACCTATACACACCCAAATACAAACGTGACACAGATGATGCCAACACTTTCACAAAATAATTTTCACACACACACACACACACACACACACACACACACACACACACACAAACACACACACGAAAACAGGTTTACATTGAGGAAGCATAATTGTTTTATAAAGTATATGTAGAGTAGAATGACAATAGGTCTATATATTTATCTATTTCACCATCATTAACAACAGCGAAAGCGAAAAAAATAACAATCACTCTTAAGTGTGGAACATTTATATGCCATTAGTATTG
The DNA here is from genome assembly GCA_016617855.1 of Megalonaias nervosa. Lineage (NCBI taxonomy): Eukaryota > Metazoa > Mollusca > Bivalvia > Unionida > Unionidae > Megalonaias > Megalonaias nervosa. The sequence continues at coordinate 1,077 of JAECUM010039832.1, read as the reverse complement.
TCGCAGCATAAAAACCTTTGAGACAATTGCCCACAGTGGGGATACTTCCTAACTGACAAGTATTGAACGCCATTTGTCCGCACCGGTGGCCTAAGTGGTTAGCAGGTCCGCCTCTTATGCGGGGTTTCGGGGGTTCTAACCCCGGCCGAGTCATACCAAATACTCATAGAAATGGTACTAACAGCTGCCTGACTAGGAGCTCAGCATTAAGAGGTTTGTGTTAGGACTGGTCGGCTTGATGTCAGGATAATGCGACTGGGTGGGACATGATATTACCTGTCAGAGGCATGACGCCCCAGTGCGATCCATCACTATAAACTGCCACACTGCATACATCGTAGCAATATGAATGAAAAATTGTTAAAGCTACGTTTAAAGTTCAACACACACACACACACACACACACACACACACACACACACACGAAACACACTTAGAAGTAATTTATTTATGTTTTGCAACAGCTATGTCAACGATTGGATATTACGTTCGACGACACTCTCACCACATACACACGCACAAACTCATCAAAAGGAAAATACATTTAAGTTATTGTAACTTTATATGTCTTATTAAACAACATGTCTTGAAAGAAGACAAATATATTAACGAATAATGCGGAGTCCCTCTCTGAAATCAAATAGACCCCTTCCAAAACAAAGACAAAATAAAACAAATGAAACACACTGCACACGAACGACAGAACAATCTGACTTTCAATATGACATTTTAATAATTCATTTTTAAATTAAAAAAAAAAAAAATCGGTAAGGATTTATTAGCGGTACGAGCCAAGTTGTGTTGAGACAAGAACGAGTTCTTAAAATATGTAACAATATTCTACACACACACACACACACACACACACACACGCACACACACACACACACACACACACACTCATTACACCAACAGGTCATGAACATTTGCAAGGCTGCATATCTGTTCTTTGATACTCTTTAAAATGGACTAATATAATTGTCTTATGTCTGGTTCGTCTCTGTATCTTCTACAGAAATATAAAAAAGTTAAAAACACAGCTGCTCTGGTCGTTCATTGGCCATCAAGAACCGAGCA